>JAHLJT010009355.1:46621962-46653522 GCA_031308135.1 Acheta domesticus
AATTAGCGCGGGTATTAATTTTGGTGAAGTAAACATTGCTGTGTTCGAGAAAAACTAAAGCAAACATTTGAAACTTGAGCACAATTGAATCTTTTCTAGAACTTTACAATAGTCCAACTTAAAAATAATTTGGTAGTATTTATTGTTTCATGTTGCAAAATTCTTTCAATAGAAGTTTGTAGTAACGAGCATGTCTGGATCAGAGATGGGTCCTTTAAGAATTAACCATTAGGTGTTCAACATTTGTAATTTAAAACGGATTGCAGTACACGCACGCACACGCGCGCGCACACACACAGAATTTGATGCAAATTAAAAAGTTACTCTTACTGTCTACTCAACGAATAAAACCGAAACAATGCAACTTTAGAAAGTAGGGCACTAAAAAATTGAGATTGCGTAAGTCATAAAAGTGAAACGTTATGACTATAATTTGGTCAATCACCCTGTAAATGGTGAACAACAAAAAGTTGCAGCACATTGTCTGGTTTCAACCTGTTGAATTAAACCTTTTTAATTTTCTTTGCAAGGAATTCAATTGGTCATAACGTGTTCTTGCAGTATAAAATCTCCAAATGAGTTGTTCCGTACGTACAGAATTACATGCTAAATGTTTCCTTCCCAACAGAGGCTGAGATTATGATGGTCCTCTCACTGCGAAATTTACAGTATTTATCTAATAAAACTATCCTGAAATAATATTGAATTTTAATGTACATTCATAAATTTGAAGTTTAAAATAATTAAGTATGAAGTTTAACTTTGAATTTTAAGGATATTGCAAAAGGGTGTAGTAATTACTGGTCAACAAGATTAATACATATTCCACCTAACAAAAGTTAACCTTAAACTGAAATCTGAAAAGAAGAAGGCGTACGTTCACTTACGATCTTGACCTTATAATATTGAGCAAAGTTTTTTGTGAACTTTACATCAACCTAAAATCAGAAATTTGCATACAACAAAACGTCCTTGGGTATGGTATTAGGATACGTGTCCTTAGATTTGTCACAATTAGTTGAATGCATCATTTACCGCCAGCCTGAAATTGAAAGATACACTCCTAACAAATGGGTAAAGCGCATTAGGATAGGATACTCATAAAACTTCAGTCAGATGTGTCAGATGCGAAAGGGTAGCTTTCTCGAGTATGGGGCATTCCCAAAATCCAGGGAATAGAAACAAATTGAAGAGTGAATCTCAATATTACCGCTTTCTCTTATGCAGAAGATTTAATTCTAACCACTTCTCTTGGGCAGCGGTTAGAATTAACTCTAAGAATGGTCTTTCGGAAACTTTTTTAAATTTGGATTCATTCAAACATTTTTTAAAGCACTTCGAAGGGTGGAGACAACCGAGACGCATAAATCTAAATTATCTCTAGCAGCGACATGAAACTGAAGAGAAATGGACGTTCTTCGGCATCCTGTCAATTTTCACCTGCTAAAATATAGTATAATGTAGGCACATTCTAATAACATGTCGAAGTAACTTACGAAACGAAAGTTCTTGGTATCGTGACAAACCGGTTGGGAACCACTAGGTTACTTAACTTGTGTTACCTCTGAACGATCTTCATGCATTAAGTCACGGAATCTGTCTACATAGAAAATTTCGTTATACCCGAATTAATACAGTATTTTATGTGCCTATACATAATTCAACGCTTTCTAATTAACTGAATTTATGATTCAACTTTGACATGGCCTCTAATTGTTTAAATGTAGTAAATTATTTCTTCTATAGTTTCCTAAGCAATAGCACTATCCTTCTTTTAGTTTTTTACTAAAACGTATTGTGTATCTGGTATTCCGCGAAAGCACCTTTATAACCCGGTTGGAATCGTATTTACGTAACTTGTTAACAACTCCATATTTACGCATAATTTCTTGCCCGGTAAGCAGTTTTCCGAAATGCGTTTCAGAATGTTTTGCCACAAACAAAGACGTCAAATTCAGTTATACAAATACTTTGTATATCGTCGATATACTTTGTATATCGTCTGGACATTTAATTTTTACTCCTTCTTTAAAGGGGTCATTTCCAATGTAAAGCTAATCATATAACGCTAATCAACGTTAAGGTATAAAAGGGAATAAAATAATGTTTATTGATCTGTAGAAATGTTTAGAAAATGGTCCATTTCTTGAAATAAAGCTTCCTTTGTTCTAGGATAGTGGTGCACAGTAAAAAGCACTATTGTCGCCATACGACTGACCCCTCTCAGTATAAAACCATTCACCTACAAAATTACAATTTTAGAAATCCAATTTTCAATCTATAAAGCAATGTATTTCACAATTTGTAAATTTCCTTTTCGAGATATCTTTCTTACAGGAATGGCACAGGATGATGAAAAATACCAGATTTTTTATGTAATTGCATTCTATTTATCGTTATACGTACGGTTCTTAAAATTACAATATTGGCGAATCGTCGCCATTCTAACAATTTTTATTCTAAAAAAATTCTTTAATTTTATTACATTTTTATGAAAAGTAAGATGTTTTGTGAAACATTAGCATTTTTTTCTTCACTATTGTTGCTTGCTCTCGAATCCAGGTACGCTACGTTGGATGTTCTCACAGTACTGGGCGACTGCTTCAGTTGTCTCATTGTCACTAGCGGAAGGTGCGCGTCAGCGACAGAAATCATTTTGACCTTTACGTGTGAAAAGTATCACTGATGCCGCGTAACCTTGAGCCCTAATAACTTAGAAACTTTGGCGATCGCTAACGTGTAACACTTAGATTAGAATGCTGCACGCCGCAGTGATCGTCGGCTGCTCGCAGATATCGGCAGTTCGTACGATTTTTCTTTTGCGTTTATTCTTATTACCTTCTGGATGAAAAAACCTGTAGAAGTGTCAATTTCAATGAGATCGGTCAAACTGTGTCGAAGTTTAGCTCTTATATATACCAACAACCAGTTATATATTACATATTCTTACAGTTTTCATTACATATTTATGCACATATTCCTGTACATATTTTGAAGTTTCATTCTTAACATTTTCCCGGCCTGATGACGAGTGGTGGTGTGCAGGGTTCGTGATGGCCGGGGTGCCGCCCGAGGCGCTGGAGTGGGCGCCCGAGGAGGCGGCGCGCGCGCTGCTGGAGGCCGTGGGCCGCCTGCCACTGGAGGAGCTGCTGGAGGCGGCGGGCGGCGCCCGGCGCGCGCGCTCGCTCGCCCTGGCGGCCGCCGCGCGCCTGCCGCTCGACAAGGAGGTGGGTGGCACGCGCGCGCCACTTATATGGCGATTTTCGTAACTTTGCCCCTGACAGGAATGGGCTGTTTCGCTGCCATCCAATCGGGTGCTTTTATTTCGCGACAGTGACGTCACTATGGTGACGTTCAAGCTCTCTATTGGATGAAACAGTCAACAGCTGATTCCTGTCGGGGACAGTTACGAAAATCGCAGTATAACGTTGGTATTTAAGGGGATAATCCCGACACTACAAATCACGGCAGCTCGCTTTTAGAATAGTTCAGTTACTGAATTTGACCCAGCTAGCACATGATAGATTAAAAACCGGCGGCGAAGTCTGGAATTATCAGCGGGGCAGCAGAGGCAACTAGGTTACCTCTGAGCTATCTTCTCCTTTCATTGGTATGGAGCACAAATCAGGAAGATTTACGATGTCGAAGACCTACGTTCAGCGAACTGTCAACAACTCTTTACAAATAAGTAGGGACACGTTGTTCATCCTTATTTGTACGGAGACGGATTTTAATGACATGTCGTTTATTTTATTTTTACTTTAGAACAATGCCGTTTAGTATAGATCTTAATGTTCTGCCACGACTAAAGGAAATGACACAGTTGTCTTTTATTTCATTTTTTCTATTTTCGTAGATTTCGACTAATCGGTCTTTATCTCATTCCGTCGTTTTTGATGAATTTCCCGTTAATTTCATAATTTTAATATTTTAATTGTACCTGCATCAAATAGTTGGTTGCATCAAATATTTGAGATGCAACAAATGTTTTCCACATAATTTGAGTAGCACATTAGAGTTCTTTACTTAAATTACAACTGTTGACATTACAATTCCTAAGTTTCCTGTGACTCCTATCAGCGCCATCGTTGGTTCAGCCTATTTTGGGATAACTGAAGACAATTCCCTGACAGGAACTGTCCAGATCAAAAGTTTGAAAGCATCGTTCACGAGAACGAATAGCAGTAGCCTTGATCACAGCATTTATCAGTAACTTATCCAACAGCTTGATTTGTTCATACGAACACAATAGTTTTTAATCACATTTTCACGTCATTTTCTTTGGTTTTAGAGAATTTCCAAAATATTTAAAAGAAAATTTTATATTTAATTTTCGGCGATTTTTGGACGTCATCAAATTTCGCCCCCTACGTATTTGTAAAGTGTTGTTTATCGCTGAACGTAGGTCTTCGACATCGTAAATCTTGCTGATCTGTGCTCCATGCCAATGACAGGATAAGATTAGGAGGTAACCTATTTGCCTTCACTGCATCGCTGATAATTCCAGACTTCGCCGCCGGTTTTTAGTCACTATCATGTGCTAGCTGGATAAAGTTCAGTAACTGTCTGAACTATTCTAAAAGCAAGATTTGTAGTGTCGAGATTATCCCCCTAAATACCCAAGCATACAAAAGCAGCTAAATACCAAGCATACAAGAGCACTTCCTTGAATAACGGGTTGCGGATCGCGCACAAGCTTTCCCTCGTTCTTGGTCCACTGTTCCCTGATAAGTTTTCATAGCAGTAAAATGCTGGTTGCACTGCTACTGTCTAGTGAGCCTCCTGGTTTAGAGACTTAGAATTCCTAGTTTATGATTTAAGGAAAACTGCACTTTAACAACGGCAACATGTTGCGTATTGAATGTAATCACAATCTCGAACTACTTTTTCTCGTACATTGTTTGAAGGAGATCTAGACGGAGTAACACTAACAGGATTTTGGTTCTGAATGAATGACACTGAACTGTCACCTTTGTGCCTTATTTTATAGAGTATTTTAGGCAAAAATAATAGTAACTTTTACGAACATTTCATAAAATTTTTGTAAACCCTCATTAAAAAGACAGAAAAAAACAAATCTTGAGAGAAATTATTCTTATGAGGCTAAAATAACCTGAACGGAATGGCACTTAGCTAACTAAAACTTGGTAGGCTAAATATTAAAATGTTGTCTATCACTAATTCCACAGAGTTGACATTCGCTGATGGCAAATCCAGCCTCATACATTTCTAAAGTATACGAAAAGCCCCAATCATCTCTATCACATCTGACGATCATATTCCCACTTAGTGTATCGTATAAGGTCGTAAATTCTCGATCCAGGTGGCAGAGATCCAGGCGGCAGAAGTGCCGTGGTGATCTCGGGCCGAAGGATCGCGGGTTAGAGACCCGCCTCGGGCATGGTTGGATTTGTGTTCCTTCCACCCCTCTCCATCAGATCACTTCATTCAGTATTCCCCTAACGTTCATCAATAGTGATCGCTAATGACCTTGTAATTAATGCGACCTTCAAAGCTCGTTAATCGCTATACAATCTGTAAAAGATTATGAATGCAACTTTAACTCCATCGCACAGTAGGAAAGAGCATCTGTCCGGAAAATAGTGTTTTCTCATTGTATCCACTATCCCGAGTGACCCTCCGTGCAAAGAAGACTTATCGCGGCTGTGCGGTGCGCAGAACGAGGTGTCGCCGACGCCGCCGTTGCTCCTGGAGTCGCTGTCCTCGTTGGGGTCGCTGCTGTGGCTGCTGCCGTCCGAACACCTGGTGCGCGTCGACCTACCGTCGCTGCGCCTGCTTCTCGAAGCGCAGCCCCCCGCCGTGACGCGTGCCGTCTGCGCAGACTCCAACGCGCAGACGGTCTGGTCCGCAATCATCCGGCGCGCATTCGGGTGAGTAACCTCCGCGTCCGGCTTAGTGACATGGAGTTTTAAAATAGGTTTATTAATTTTTCGTTTGGCGAATATTCATGGCATTAAAATTAACTTGTTCACAATTTCACAATTTTGTTAAATTGAATCCGTTATGGATAATGTACGAATCTGATTAATTCGGGAATTAGCCGAGGATTCGCACATTTATTCACACAAAATGAGTGGGTAGTTCGAAAGAGAGAGACTAAAAACTTTTAGCAGGAGACAGTGCAAGTTCACAAACACGTGGCTAAAGTGTGTTAATTACTACAAAATGTCGAGGAACAGATGTGTGATAAAGAGGAATCAAACTACGGACGAAACGGTTCTGCTGCTTGCGATGTGTATATGCGAGTTCTGTTGTCAGTCGTACAGTTACATTTACTAAAGATCTGGCTTGCGAGAGTTAGAGATACATCAATGTTAGTTTTTCGAAACATTGACATTTTTATAACATCAATGGTTTAAAAATTGATGCATTAAATCGTAAGTTCTTTAACAATGTTTCGAACTCATTATTTCTACACTATCGGTTTTTTTATGAATGGAAAAATTCCAATCACAATTTTGTAAAAGTTAAAATATGTAGAAACTAATAGTACCACTGTCGTATCAGTTTTAGCGTTCTAGACAAACTGGCTTTTACTACCTTTATCGAGCAGACGTCTCGCCCGAGATGACCCGGATGTCCTAGCATTTCCTAGGTCTCATCTTGCACTTTGCACAAGTAAAAGCGGTCCACGTATGCGCTGGTGGCGTATGGCCTTTCTCGCTCTTCCCATCCCTTTCTTCGGCGAAATGACGACCGACCCATAGATGTCACTTTCAGGCTCAAGTTTTGTCCATTGCAGTTATTTTTGCACTGTTTTAATTATAAAAATACACACAACCACTGTAAAATTTAATATTTTTTTTCTTCCGAATTTATGTTAAGGGTTTAAAACCAACTTTAAAACATCGAAGTTTAAAAAACGTTTTGATAAATGTGGAAAAGAATGGAATTCAGCACATTTCGTACTTCAGCCGTAACATTTATACTCTTCCGTGATGTAATTGGCAGAAAAGAATAGTTATACCACGAAACAGCAAATCATCTTGAGGATGTTGTGGTGTTACTTAACGTAGCTAATTAATTTCTAAAATTCTGAAACCCCGAAGGACGTAATGGAAGTCTATATTGTTTACTACGCATTTGATTTTTTTTCTGACTGGGAAATTTGGACATTTTAAGACGAAGTTATTTCCACTCGTTAAATTTCAAGTGTTAATTGGGCTGTTATTAGTGAATCAAAGTAAAGCCTGCCATCGAATATTCGTGACTATTTCTTAATTCATTAAAGAAAATTGCCTTCCATAAACACTTTATGAACCAGGCGATCTTCATAGTTATTTTGCTCTCGCGTACGTGGGTATAAGATTACGGAACATGGATTTTCCGAGAGTTTTCAGAGATTAGTGGAAATGCGCGATTTCAGAAATCGTTCATTTAAAAGTGCGATAGAGATCAACGCTATTGCATAACGCCTCGCATTTTGAAGTGAGCACACAAATTATCCTTTCGTGTGAAAGAAGAAAATTGAAAAAAAACACAGGAAAATTGCGCTAAATTATATACCCGCTGGTTACTCGTAGAAGATTTGACAGTTCGTAAAAAACTCTCCAGAAGGAAACATGAAAATAAGTCTGATTTTAGTTTAGAGCCCGCAGTGTGAATTAAGAACTCTCCATTCGAAAAGATATTTTAATTAGCGATTTTTGTGTACGATATATCGTGACGTAGTAATGAGAACCATATGTTTCGAAAGTAGTTAGTTTTCTTCAAATAAAAATATAGTGACACTACATAAGTTCACTTGCTCTTATTTAACTTTTTTTATAGTATGCACTAAATATTAATATCTTCAGATTGAGAATGAATGCTTATCAACCATCTGTACATTACTTAATTTTGCCGTGGGAGTTTGCAGTCGATCCGTCTAAACCGGTCAGTTTCGTCTGGGTGAGGTTAGTTAAGGCCGATAACTTTTACAGTGCAAAAAAATAAATTTAGTTTTCCTTCCAAGGTTCCTTTAAAAAGTGCCGTTCACTTCTTCCAAGGCAAGTATTCATTTACGCGACGTTTGTGTAACTCTGCCCGTTTTGAATGTTCGCCGTGAGAACAAGCGCTCAGATCGGCAAAAGCTCGAAATCGACGCACTAGCGACCGCGAAAAAAGCTAACGACTTAGCGCGCCTTGGAAATGGCGGAGAGGCCGCGTGGCACTGAACTTGTTCTCTCGGGGACTAATTATTACCTTGAAAATTTAAAAAGGGAAGTGTTGGCATTATTCTTGCGACATCACGTAGTTAAAATTATTTAGTAACTTTGTTATTCTGGGCTCGGCAGTATATCGCTTTCTTCATAACGCTTGATAAAAAGCTTAAAACATTCACAGGGTTCCAGTTATAAAATGATTGCAAAACTGCAGGAACACTTTTCAGTATAAATAGAGTAGGATTATATCATGCGCTTATTTTTGTCAATATTAAGCAGTATAAGGGCAGATTACAATAAACTCCTTTCGACTCTGTTTTGACAGCCACAAATACGGGGAATTAAACTGTTCTGAAATATCATACTAAAATTTCTTACTACTAAACTAATTTGGTAATAAATTTCTTCACGTGTACTCTATAACAAATAGGTAATTGAGGAGTTCAAAAAATAGATATAATAGACCGGAACCCAGTGTTCCGGTCTAGTATATCTGTTTTTTGGACTCCTCAGTTATCTAATAGACCGGAAAACAAGCGTTTCCCGAAATTAACTAGATGAGCCGATCGAGCAGAGGTTACTAAATGAACTATACGATTTACACCAAACGAACGGCCGAATATAATCGGTGAGCAGGACACAAAGCGATAAGCGGTAGGATTATCAGGGTCATTCCCGCACAGCTGGCAATTCTGATGTGCGACGGTAGCCATTTTCCACAGCTCACGATTTTTACGTAATGTTCTATCCAGCAAGGTGCCGATCGTAACAGCAACACATTCGGCCTAAGATAAGTGTTAACCGAGGAACCCAGATGGCCAATGCTCTTATCAGAGCAACTGGGCGTAAACGAGATCCGGGTCAGATACCTGTCGGGACGGCTGTTGCTTTGAATAAATAAAGTGGATGATCATTTAATTTTTTTAAATGTCAGATTTCGACCTACACTTACTAAAAGGTTGCTTGCAGTTGAAGTCCAATCTTGATAAGAAATTCTATTAAATACTTGTCTCTACCCCAGCATAACTGAAAATATTTTTTTACTGCCACGTCCTGTTCAAAACAATCCTCCGATCCACTCAGCCTCTTTTCCAAACGAATACTAATATTTACTGGCTTATTATCGAAGTTCGGCCTGCAGAAAGTACAAAGAATAAAATAAATGTCTTGCTATAAGGGCATGTCGCGTGTCGCAGTGCGCCTGAGACGTGGACTGCGGGCACGCTGGGCGCCCTGGGCGGGCTGCTGGCCGTGCTGCCGCAGTCGTCGCTGGACGCCGTGCCCGAGGCCGCGTGGGCGGAGGCGGCGGACGCCCTGTCGTCGGCCTGGCCGTTCGACCACGCCGTGCGCCTGCCGGCGCTGCCCCGGCCTGCCGCGCTGCACGAGGGCGTGCGCGCAGGGACTGTCGGCGGAGGAGGCGGCCGGCGTGGAGAAGGCGGCCGGCCGCCTTGCTCGCCGCATCCTGCACGCCGCCCGCGCCCAGCTGCGCGCCGCCGTGCCGCCCGCCGCGGCCGCCGCCCTCGCCGCCACCGGCGTCGCTCCCAGTATGTCTTGCTTTTATTATCTTTGTTACTTTTTCGCTACCGCTTACGCAGTGGAGATTTATGGAATGATGCGCGAAAAAACGGGGAATTTTCGGCAGAAACTCCGTATTACAAGGTCGTGGAAACGAAAACTAAGTCCAGTAGCTAAATTTAGAAAAAATCGTTTAATACATGGTGTAGCCAGAATCAGTTTCGTGGGTCCTTGAAACCAACAAATCGAAGGACGGCAAAATGTCTGTCCATTTACCAGTCTGTAAAAAAAATGTTAAAAAAATCGTGGCTAAACCGTTTATCTGATTTTCTTCAAAATTAATATTTCTCAATTAATCTGACTGTCACGACCCCTTGAACTTGAAATCGATATTATCATTTTGGGGATACTTTACATGAAGTCCCTAGAACATTTTAAAATTTTCAAAAAAAATTGCTCCATCGTTTTTATTAAATTGTTGTGAAGGATGCTTAAGAGAATGGTGCAGGTCTCGGGTCCGTTGAAATCAGATTTCTCGGAAATTGCAAACGTTCAAAATTTTTCGGAGTCTTCCTAAAACTACAATATGGAGATATTTTCCCCTAAAGAAATCTGGTCCTTAAATATTTTCAAAGGATTGTACAAGACCTTATTTCAAAATCTCATTTTCGCGTAATTTTGCGAGAAAATACGGGCGAGATAGTACGTGCTGTTTTAGCACCACTATTTTTCTATTTATTACTATATCTCGGATGTTTTTGAACCTCAAGCTTTACTTACAGCTGAAAGTAGAAGACATGTATGTAAACAATCGTGCATATGAAAGGAATGTTAAAAATCAAATACTGTCTGTATTAAAAACTTTTATCACTTCACGACATTCCAATGAGGTAGGAAAATAACTTAAATTTTGCATTGAGTCATTCCGGATCAATGTAATAGAAAAAAAACAGAGTTTTAACATGTGAAAATAGTTTAGTATCTGTTTGATTAATTGCTTCACGCGAAGGAATGCGTAGAAGTCAGCCTAAATGGCGAATAATCAAAAACAATATTAACTAATAAATGATGTGGACAAAATACTCAAAGGGCTAAGGTTAATACGTGTCAATGGAGAGTTCCGCCAAGCTGCATAATTTTTCTAATTCCGCAACTTTTCTCAAACTTTCTGGAAATAAATCTTCCACACAGGTGGAACGTTCTTTGTTCATGGACACAAACTGAACCGTAATGCTCTATGCTCGTCAGGAATAAATCTTCCACATTATTTATGGCCACACCAATTCAGACACAAATGCATGATACTCTTATTAGCAATTTTCTTAATTTTAAGAGATTTTTTAACTACTAGGTGATGCAGTGACTACTTTGTTTAGATTGGGCTAACTACAGGGGTAAACACGTGAGGACAAAACAAGCACACACAAACATCCATGCCCGAGGCGGGATGCGAATCCGCGATCCTTCGAAGTTAGACAACTAGGGCCCTACAGCCTTAACAACCTCGGCTATCCAGGCCGACTTATCAGTCCTTTAAAATTACCTTGCTTAGAGAATACCTCGCGATCAGTGAAAGTAGAACGCATCTGACAGCTGAATGTGCCTGCAGGACTTCGCAGCGCCCTTGGCGGCACCGTGGCCCTGAAGCACGATCCCCCTCGCGTGGGCGTCCTTGCGCGTCGATGACGAAGAGTACGAGGAGGAGGAAGAAGAGGAGGCACAGCGCCGCCGGCGGGCTGTGGGCGACGACCTGCGCGCCGCCACGCGGCACCGCAGCTCAAGTGCCGGAAGCGCTAACGAAGCTTCAACGGAGACTGCGGACATCGACAATGAAGTGCGGGTCTCCGCCGCAGACAGCTTGGAGGTGGGTCATTGATTCCTAATTTAAGCAGCAACATATCTTGGAGAACTTTACTTATTTTTAAAAGTAAAAGCATGTTAAAATAAGAAGTTATAGTGCATCGACGCAGCGTTCGATACGTACTACCTCCTAGGATGAGAGTGTATTAATACTCATTACATAGTTTCATACGGTACTTTTTCAACGACTTTTATAAGTTAAACTTTCACATTGAATAGTTTCGTGGCAGTTGATTCAGCCAAGGCCACCTAGCGGACAGCTACCAAATCTACCCTCGCATGCTGCCGCAGGTGGCTGAGGTTACCTGTCCGCTTGCGAGGGAGTACTGCGGCAGTCAAATAGGATGAAAGTGAAATTACGATCCCATTTATTTTAACAATATCCCACGAAAAAATACTAATAATGAAAAAAATTAAAACTATTGAGCACGATATATCAAATGCAATTTTAATGTACACAATCGAACGAAACATTTACTAAAACGATACTCAATGATAAGTGTCAATACTTGGTTTGTAAACTTCTGTGATTGGTAAAGAACCTGTATAATCATGAAAACTGTATGGAAATGACTATCATTTTGCAACTGGCTGCAGCCATCAAACGACAACATTATACAATGGGAGTAGAAAAACGGTTTTAATTTCACGAGTGGAAAAGTACTTGTAGAAAAAATTCAAGGAATGTAGCGCTCAATGCGGCGGGGTGTGGGTGCGCAGGACTGGTGCGGCGGCGTGACGCTGGCGGGGCCGGCGGCGGGCGCGGCGCTGGGCGTGGAGGACATCTCGGCGGCGCCGGCGGCGCAGCTGCGCGCGTGCGCCGAGACGCTGGGCGCGCTGCGGCTGTCGCGCTCGGCCGCGGCGGCCTTCTGGACGCGGGCGGCGGCGTGGCGGCGCGCGGACGCGGACGACGGCGCGTGGGCGGCGGACGCCGGCGCGCTGCTGGACGACGTGCCCCCGGCGCTGCTGGCCCAGCTGCCGCTGCGCGACCTCGACGTGCAGGCGGCCGTGGCCGCGCACGTCACCTCCGAGGAGCAGGTGGGCGAAAGGAGTAGGACGCCGCAGGCAGCAAAGACGATGGAGGAGAATTAAACTATACGTAGATTGAAATGATCACAGGGGTTGTCATTGCCAACAATGCTATTTATTTCATCAACCCCAGCTTTCAATGGCTTAATAATCGGTTTCTGCTGTCTGGAAGCCACAAAACGAAATAGCGTTGTTGGCAATGACAACACGTGTGATCATTATAATATAAATGCCAACGACATTTCACCACAAAATTAAGATACGTAATTGACGTAAATTGGCTGTTACGGTGTTATTCTATCGGGAGTTTGTGTGGCACCTACAGTGATGACGTTTAACTCCTCATTGGATGGCACCCGTAACAGCTAATCAAACGTAAATACTCTAAATCACTGTTGTAAAGGTCGATGCCACGAGCGGGAGTCCGTACCACGAGCGTACCGAAATCGCTCCTTCATGTAGTTGGTCACCCCGCCACCAGACAGAATGCCATCCCTATTGTAAAACGGCGGGTTTACTAATAGTTTCCTTTCCCGACGCTAGTTGCGCAGAGTTGCTCGTGGCATGCTATGAAGCCACAAACGTGTGCCATTGCTACCAGAAGAAGACCTTGACACCACTGCTGTAAATAAATTGGAAGTATTATAGATTAGATGGGAGCGCTGCTATCATGGAATAATTTGAAGGTCGCCATTGTAGTGGAAATATGCGTACCTCGTGGACACCGTTGCGACTCTGATAGGAGAAAGTTAGTAGTTAAGAACAATGGTATGTTCTTTTCGATGCTTGTATAATATGGTTTAAGATTTGTCCGACATATATAAAGTGCAAGAACAAATTCACTGTTAAAAGTTCAAATTCAGTGTAAAAGTTCGCAGTTTGACTATTCAGAACGAATACAAGGGGAAAATCTGTTGTTCCTTAATTAGTAGTTAATTGAAAATGTTGAAGACTTCGTGAGAAATCTTGTAAATCTATATTTTAAAACAAATGGAAGCTGGCATAGAAGTGTATCAAAACATTGCCCATATAAAGCTAAAGCTTTGGCTTTTCATTTCATAGTTTCATTTAATGCACTCGCCCAAAACCAAAGTAATATAAAAGAACGCATTTGCAGTAAGATTTGAAACCCGCGCGCAAATAATTTACTACAATGGCGGCCTCGACCCCTTTCAATTTATACTGTATCCTGAACTGTCCGTCCACGGAATTGTAGGGCTCCGTTTATATAGGCTACGGAACCGGTGGGCGATTGATCTGAGGGATCGCTCGCAAAACTGCTGTCACCGAAGAAGTATCCATTACTACTCGCGGAGTAATGGGTAGCCCATTCGCCTTCCTTCGGAGAGCCGCGTTCGGTCTCCTGCCCACCCCATGTGGAAATGAATGCAGAATGTGATTTCTCCGTAGATTTTCTCAGTCTTAGGTTTTCCCCCGCAGTTTCATTCCACTATCGCTCCATTCGTTTCATGATGCCTTATCTATTTTTGACGTCACTTGTGGGAATTAAAAGAACTCGTCTGATCAGTAAGTCAACCAATAAATAAAATGAAAATGTATGTATGCACAAGGATACCGAAGTTAATATGCTGATAAATTCGTGTAGAATTTATATTATATGGTTAATTATTTATATTTACAGTAGACTTTCTAAAATGTCAAGTACTCGATAACATTATTTATCGTACCATTGAACGACTGGAAGTCTATAATCGTAATCGTACCATTGAACTTATTGCTATGCTTAAACCACTCATTGCTACAGGACTGGAAAAGTATCATACTTGTAAGGTTTTATCACACCCACATAAATGTAATAGGTTAATACTACATTTATTAGCATTTACTTGCATTTTGTTACCTGTCAGTTTCTTTAGTTCCATGTGAAATTTAAGACTTAATTTTGCATGAAAAAAATTTAATTTGGTTTACGCAAGTATTAATTAATGTATTCCACTTTTTTTAGGAAAGGAAAAATAAGAATTGTTTACGCAAGTAGTGATGACGTATACCACGGGCGCCTATTCCAGTTTTTTGTAACAATAAGAAAGAGATAACCGAGTGTACGCAAAAAACTGTACAAACTTGGTTAAACCTTCTTTTGAATGAATCTCAAATGCTTTTTTGCAAGTCTTCATTGAATAGTGAAGTGGTAAAACTAGTTTTTCTTGAAACTTGATCCGATAATGTCTTAATTAATGTCGTGGAATTCCTTTCCTAAGTGAGCTCTCAAGGATACGTTCGTAAACTAATCTCATTACACATTTAACTCCATGCAATGTTTTACTGGACTTGCACAAATTCTGACGAACTAGATAGTAGTGGGAACATTCTATAGTGTTTCCAGGTAGGCTATAGTGTTTTCCAGGTAGGTCTGTTTCAAGAGATGAGAAAGACCTTGAATTTCTGTGCATATTTTTATTCTCAGGCGGTGGGTCTCAACTTTTAGAATCTGAAACGAGTTTCATTTTCTTGAAGGGTGGCCTTAAATGAAATCATAATGAAATACGCAAACTCATTGAAACTCGCTTAAATGTCTGTGTGCGATCTATATAATGAAATAATTTACAATATTTGAGTTTATCAATCCTTTCTGTGTAAAATCATAACCGAATCCCATTCCATTTGTTCAGTTATTCTGCATAACTCTTTCCAAAAAACGAACGTGATTTCACGTTGAATTTTTAATTCAACGGATCTTCATAGTTAAATAAAAGCTTTGTTTTATTCAACTAATATTTACAATCTATTTAAATGTTCAATGAGTAAATACTACAAATGATTAACAATATCAAATAAAATGAAAATAAGTCGCACATTGGTGCTTTCTTGTATTCTCAAATCTATAATAAAGATTATTAAAACATATTGTTAAGGTTTTATGAGGAGTAATATTTCAAACGTGTTAGAACAAAATAAAAGAACATGGCTGTTGTAAAGTAAGCTGATGATTGGAATGCATTTCCAGACTTGGTGAGATTTTGAACTTTCTTGACTCTCTTGCTATATTGAGGTCTCGGTGTATTGTAACATTTGTTACGAACCACGCTGCAGATGAGTTATTCTTAAGTTTATTTGATCGAAATCTTTGTAGAATTGACAAAAAAATCAGTTTTACTGGCAGTGCCCCACATCTGACCTAGCCTCCGTAGCCAGCAGCACAGTGTACAATGTGGCGTGGCGGCGTGTGCGCAGGCGCTGGTGGCCGGGCAGGCGCTGCGCGACAACGCGACGGCGGGGGGCGTGTCGGCGGCGGCGCTGGCGGCGGCGGGCGCGGGCTGTGCGCGCTGACGGAGGCGGACATGGCGCGGCACGTGGGGCCCGGGCGCGCGCTGGCCGAGGCGGCGGCGGCGCTGGGCGCGCTCCCCTGGCCGCACTGCCCGCGCCCGCTTGCCTGGCCGCGCTCGCGCGCCTCCTCACTAAGGGTGAGTGCCCCGCAACAGGGCGGATGCTTCAAAAGGGACTGGTTTTGGAACTCGTGTGTTGTGAAATGCCTCAATAGAAGGGGGGGACGTAAAGGGAAAAATGTGACTTTTGACATTTTCTAGATATTAGTTTTTTTTAATGAAAGTATATATACATCATTGTGAAATTCACTTTAGTTTTTTTCTTAATCTGCATATGTCAAAATGGCAGTCACTTTGGTTACGTCCCTGATGATTTTGTTTGAAAGAACGTAAATCAAGTTTCTGCTTTTCACAAAATGATAGAAAAAAATAAATTCTAATGTTATTTACATCGCAAAACTTGCCCTATTACGCGGCAAAAAATGTTAGGTTTACGACGACGAGGTGACGGATTTCATAGGAATATGAACTCGACTCTGAAAAAGATTATCCCATGAATGAAAAAATTGTCCCATTGTCCCATTATCTCTTAAGGCTGCTACTGTGATCGAACTTGTTTTTAGATCAATTAATAAAGATTACAAAAAGGAGTACAGGAAGTTTCATAATTCAATATTTCTGAATAAAAAAAACCACTATAAAATAATGCAAAAAATGTTGAAGTTAGTACAGAATGCTGTGTAATACAAAAGCTATTCAAATATGTAAATATGGTAATGTTCATGTTGAAATATTTCCGCTCTCTGCTGCTAAAACTTTACAGCACTGATTTGAATAGTTTGAGGTGATTTCAAATGTACAGTCAAATTATGGGAGAAATAGAATTTAGTCTCCCCTTAAAACAGAAATTAGACGGTAGCAGCAGCCAAAGAAGCCACTAACGATTAGTCATATCAGATTTTCGAATAACCTTTTCTCTGACTCAACAGGATACAGTGGCCTAATGAAGAATATAATGGCTGACATAAAAGTTAAGATATTAAAATTAATAGCCAATTTTGTGCTGAGAAGTTCTATTACTGTTATAAGGCAAATTAGACATAGCCACCATTCTTCATTGGCTGGGTAACTACTAGCTTTACGGCATGTTTTTCTATGAACAATGAAATTTCATTTTCGGGGGAGTTTCCCAACTTCATATTCGACGTATCTTCGCATATAATCGTAGTCTTTTTAAGAAACTTAATGTCAACTTGATACTGGTCAGTACGCGACGCTCCTCTATATTTCAATATTTTAGAAACCCTTTTTCCTCGGAGCTGTGTGTTGTATGCTGTGTGTTCACATCAACGTAGCAGTGTGTAGGTATGGGTGCTATCGTGGTCTCAATGTGTGAGAGCTGTGCCAGGGCCTTTTAAACTTCCAAATAACGTGGTGGAGACCATTATAGTGACGTGCTATCCTCTTATTACCTTCTCACAGGAACTAAATACGAACTGCTGCCAACGATACTTCAAACGTGCGTGGTTGCTGCATAGGTTCGCGAGACCCAAGCAGGCGCGTAATGTTACAAAAGGTAGTGTCGATGTTCACGCTTCCTTCACCGGTATCTTAAGAGTGTATATTATGAATTATTGAACATTTAGAAGAAACTTTTCGGATTTCTCACACATCAGCCAATTTTTGTGTGCGGATGTTGGCGAGCCTAATCTGCAGCTATACCCGGCGACACGAGCGCATCCTATAATAGCACCCTCGAGCTTTCTCTGGTTTTGATGGAGAGTTGCAAGGCCCTGAGCGGTGCTGTGTGCGCAGGGGAGGTGCTGGGGTCAGCGGAGAAGTGGGGCGCGGCGGAGGCGGCTGCTGCTGGCGCCTTGGCGGGGGGTCTGCCCAACGCCTGGAAGATTCTCAAGCCGGAAGCGGCAGGCGGCCTGCGCCCGGCCGCTGTGCGTTGCATCCTCCACCGGACTTCGAGGTACGCACGCCCTTCTGTTCGAATAGAATCTGTAAATAATTGGGAATTCAAAAGGACAATTTCCGATAAACCCAAAATGGTTTGACTCTGTGCCTACTTGGGGTCGGTCACAACAGATCTCCTTGGGCGAACAGGAAACGCCGCGTCCTAGGCACAATGCCAACGTTCCGCATATAATGGACACAGTCGTAAACCAATTACAGTATCGAAACTGATAGCTAATTTTGTGCTGCTCTATTAGTTTCTCTAGTCCATTGTAGACCACTTTTCCTTTTGAGGGAGGACGCAGTATAGCGGTCGAAATGGTTCAATCTGTGCCTAGGACGCATAGTCTCCGGATTAGCAAAGTAGATAAAGATTACCAGCTCATCTGATAGAGTAGGATTCCTGGCCGTAATTTTCACCTTAGTGTAATAAATAAATTAGACATACAATAATTCCAATTGTTCAAAAACAGATAAAAACTATAACATAATAAAGCTAATAATATAATGTAAAACTATAATATAATCGAAGTGCATACTTCTGATTATTTTTTCTTGATAACTTCATTCTGCTGGCTTATTAATGGATATTTATTGTGCTGGCTTATTAATGGCCATTTATTCTGGTCGTTTATTTGGTTGTCATCCCGAGTTCCATTTGTCTTTGTGACGTGCGTGTTGTGTGGCAGGAGCTGAGCGCGGCGCAGGCGCAGTCGCTGGGCGTGGGCGCGGTGGCGGCGCTGTCGGAGGCCCAGCTGGAGCGCGTGCGGGACCCCGAGGCGCGCGCCGCCCTGGAGGCCGCGCTGGCCGACGCGCCGCCCGCCTCGCTGCTCGACGACTCCGGGGCGGCCGGGCCCGCCGCCTCGCTGCTCGCCCTGGCCCTGCCCCTGGCGCTCGCCCTCGCTGGCGCTCTAAGGGCGTAGACGCTCTCTGCATTTTTGATACTTTCTTTATTGGGTACGAATAGCTTTAAGCGGTAAATCAGCAAAGCAATTTACTGCGAATTTGAAACTGGAGGATGTGTATTATAAGATTTATAAGATTGTTTTGTATGTTTGTATAGTTTTGGATTGTTCATAGTTCAGTTAATAAAATACAAGAGCACTAAATACTGATATAAATTATTACATTCCAAAATCCTCTGCCTCAAAGTTTTTTTTCCATTTATCCGACCATGCTTTGTACCGCTTTCTCAGCTGCGTTAACTGTAAGATAATGCCAAATATTCTTCAAGGTATTATGTGAACAAAAAGGAAGGAGTGTGTAAAAGTTCCCTTGAGCAATTACTATAACAATTTAATTTCCCTTTCCCTTCGCCAATTTTTCATCGTGTGTGAACCAAAATATTCATGAGCACGGTACGTTTATCTATCAAATAATCTAACAGTTTTTAGTTCTTGTGGGTGGCTTTAGACCTGTCCTTCATTGGTAACCCCAAAACACAACTTTTTCTAAATTCGTTTCCTGACCTGTCACGCACATTCATATTTAGCCTATAGTGTTTTCTTATTAGGAAATAGAAGTAAATAAAACTCAAAAGTAAAGCATTCTTTTTACTACGTTGAAAAAGTATAAAAGTATAAAAAACTAGAACAAAAGTGAACACCATAACAATATTTAATTGCTAAATAAACTAATTCCTAATTCTACTAAAGGCGAACTTAACACCTGCTTCTAGTAGGTGGGGTATGATCCCCAATCGGGAAAACAATGGCATGGAAATGAGGCCGTGAATGCAACACTGACAGAACTACAACGGGAAGAGGTCACTGCTCTCCCGGTGAATATCAGTTTATGCCACCACGGCTCTCTTGCTTCGAGCGTTTCACAGGAAACCAGTCTCTTCACACTGTCACATCAGCATCGTCCAAACTAAGGTGCAGCCGCGAGTGGAAGGCGGCAGGCGGGCGTTGGCGTCGGCGGCTAGGCCTTGGCCTTGGCGGGGCCGCGCGCCGAAGAGGAGGTGGCGCTGCCGGAGCTGGCGCGCGAGCAGGGGCGGCGCGAGCGCGGGCGGCCGGCGTCGCCCCCGCCTCCCTTGGCGGCCGTGCGCGCCCCCCGCGCCGACGGACTACCGTCCGCCCCCGCCCCCGTCGGCGGCGCCAGCAGTGCCTCTCGCGACCGCGCGTCCAGCAGCACCTGCCAACACCACAATTGACGCACTTCAGATACTGCTTTTCGATTGACTGAGATTCCGGGCGCGTCAACTAGAGGGGTCATTAGTCCCGTAAGTGTAATGCGTGTTTTTTCATCAGGTGGGGGTGATCTTTTCCCCGCTGGATGGCGAGATCCGGCGCCGACCTACAGTAGACTATCGGGGTTTTACACTCAACCAGGTATCTCCCACCAGCGGGGGTACCGCCCTTGCCGGGACAAGCTCTAAGGTCCCGACCTGTCTCCCGGCATGTGTTGGTAGTGTAGTGAATTAGTGTGTGTGTGTGTGTGTGTGTGTGTAAGGGGGTGAGGTTAGGACAAGGAAGAGGAAGGAAAGGTCGCGCGCGGTCCGTGGCCGTTTGTTAGGGTATTGCTCCGGCATTCGCCTGATGTTCATCGGAGAAGAAACCACGGAAATCTACCGATCTGAGCAGCCGGCCGCTAGAATTCTTCTCAGACAGCGACTGAATTCGACCTAGCTGACAACCTAGTGTTGAAAATCCTGCCACCATCGGGACTCGAACCTAGGACCTCCAGGTCAGAGGGACTGAAGTACTATATTTCGATTTTTCTACAGTGGTTGATGAATCTTAAAAATGAATCTGTTTAATTCGCGAACGTCCCTCATCTGGGCTCATGGCTTTAGAAATATGCTTACCAGTGTTAAAAAAATCATTTTATAAGGCAAGAGGTGTAAAAATGGCCTAATGTCAAGGGCCACTAGAGATAAATCGGAGTACATGCGTGCTAGGTTAAGTGTGTGTAAGGTAGATTATCGAATTAAGTTAATATCCACTTTATCCAAAATATGTGGATAAATTCCAAACTAAGAATAGCTTCGTAACTTTCTTTCCGAAGTGCACATTATCAAACACGAAGTGACTATAGTAATTGAAGTAAATTCTGCAACGAGGTACATTAGATACGCAATAAACTGGGATCACACTGCAGAGAAGTCAATAAGGCTTGAGACACACAAATGTAAGTAATTCCCACATTCAGTGACAGTCATAAATTTTTATATACACTATTCCACAATTTAATATCAAGATATCTATTGACGCTTCGTTACGGATTTCCAACTTGGCGACGAAGCTCTGGCCTTCCACCTCGCGGGCAATTGGAAACTCCCATCCGGTTTCTCGATGTTGCTCACATCGAGTGTCAAAGTCCCGCAGTTGGATATCTACTTCGCCGTTGAAATTACCCACCTCACACACTCGGGGGAAAGTGAGAAGAAACTCTCTCTCACTGGGCCACCTATCTCGAAAGCTGGAGTTGAAGTGGTTCCACCTAGATTAGATGGCAATGTTCTTGTAGAGCGTTCTGGCGTATCCACTGACAACCTACGCACCTGTTAGGGATGTGATAAAGGCGAAATCCAGGGATTCGCTCTGGGGCCTGAAACCCTCTAGCTCTTGCAAAGCTATAAAGTGAAGGTATACTACAACGTGTCCACTACGCCAAATCGTTCAACAAAATTGGCCTGGCGGTGGAAATGAAGTGCAAAATTCCCTCAGTTGGTGTGCGATGGTGCGGGGATCAAATGAGGTTGGCAGTCATGTCCGTCGGCCAATGTGAGGCGACAATTTTCCACTGAGCACAATTTTTTAGAACATAAACTGATGTTATTTAGAGATATTTGATGTATTTAAATGGTCTGGATTTATGTAATGCAATGTAATTATGTCCCGGATTTCGGGTTTGTACAGAGATAAGAAAGTTTGCGTTAAAAACATGTTCTTGTAAATTACCTGTTAACGTACTATGAAGATTCGGTATGAAATTTATTGATAATGAGCAAACGAGACGGAAGCAGTTCAGAACTTGAAGTAATTTTAGATGAAGTGTACAATAAAACTAGTTCAAAGGAATCGTTCAGGGAAATTGATGGGTGTACCTCATTTCACGTTACATCATCTGTCATCATTACAATTCTATCATCAGTTTCACGAATGCTAACAGAATATGGTATCTCATCAAATGTTTGAAGTCGACAATTATTTTATTCCTTACTTTCA
Organism: Acheta domesticus; assembly: GCA_031308135.1. NCBI lineage: Eukaryota > Metazoa > Arthropoda > Insecta > Orthoptera > Gryllidae > Acheta > Acheta domesticus. The sequence goes on from JAHLJT010009355.1 coordinate 46,643,950, forward strand.
TGATTGCACTTCTGTTCATTACCTCTCACAGAGATAAATTTGTGAATGTAACACTTCATGTAAAAGTCACAGGAACCACCACTTCATTCATTCACGAGTATTAAAAGTTAAGACCCTCTAAATAACCCGTCAAGTTCCAAATACATTTTGATATAGCTATTTACTTGGGAACCGGTAATAATTACATTTATTCGAAGGCCGAGTAATATGAAGAGGATGTCTCTATGAATATTCTTTCCTCGTCTCTTTGTATGCAGTCATTCTAAATTTTTGTACAATACATAATTCTACAGTATAAATTTGCTGCGATTTACTATAAAAAATTGTTCTGAAATATATCTTAGTTTTTGAAATTTAATTTGTCAGATCGTTTTGTTTTTTGTTGTTGTTTTTTTGTTTTTTTTTTTGAATGACGGATGCGTTTGTACTTCGTAAATTTTTAAGCAATTTATTCATTAGTTTTACATATTAATATAAAATATACCGGGAATGACATTGAATTTTGTATTGTTCGATTCCACACCTCCTCTGACGATGCTGTTTTAAATTTTTTGTTATTTTATGTCCTGCGTTTCAGACCTACTAGAAACATATGCATTACTCTTTAAAACTACTCACAAGAATTCACCCTGCAACTCTTACGGTTCTACAAATCAATTATCCCTTGAAAATATACAGACCTTTATTCTATGAAATTGTAATTGTAAAAATATTTTTAAATGTTGTTGAATAAAAAAAATTAGAGAACTAACATTTGTAGCAAAGATACAAGACAGCTGGCCCGATGGCCGAGGTCGCTACGCCATTAATAATCTCCTCCCGGAGGATCGCGAGTTTGAGTTCCGCCTCGAACATGGGTGTGTATATGTGTGTTTCGTGTTCCCCTACAGTGTGAAAATCACAGTGGTCGCTATATGACCAAGATGTTGAAAAGCGACCAAAAATACAGAGTTCTAATAATTTAAGTTGCATTATTCAATCTTTAAGACTTCTTGGCGCTATCACGACTAACCATTACATAACGTCTATCTAGAGGGAGGGTGATAAATGGATCCAGGGCTCCGCAGCCCCATTCTCAGTAGTGTCCGAAGACCAGTGTATTGTGAATCATTATTGTGCGGGTACCGATATAGTACCGCTGTGCTATTTATCCAACTAGCTCTGTGGACAATCCCAGCAATGCGCGACAGCCTCCGCTGCCCTCTAGTGTCAATTGCCATGGTGGACACATGAATGGACGCTGATGCGAGTTTCCACACCATTTCGCCAAGTGATTACAACAGCGGCACGAGAGCATCCCGCAAGACGAGCCATTTCAGATTTGCTGGTACCAGATCTCCGTGCCATCAGAATCTCTTGTCCCACTGAAAGTTTTTACCATTTCGACCTTTCAGACGTATCTAAGAGTAACCCTATGAAGCTCCCCTTTTAATATTACCAGCGTGTCACCTGTAACGCTTTGCATTCCAGGTGCAAAAAATAATGTAATTGCTCATCGGCGAGCGATTAGAGAATGTGCAAACGTAATGGAGGGGTAATGGGTAATCTTGCAAAGATTTTTATGTGGGTAATATAGATGTTGATATTAGAACCTTGATATTTGATTGCATAAATATGCAATCCCCGTGAAGAAGCTAATTAAAGAATAATTCTAGTCACGATTTCGAAATAGAATCACAGAGAATCAGAAAAATTTGAGATCCAGACTTCACAACTTTCTGAAAAATTTTAATTCGAGTAACAAGGTGTGTACATATATGAGAGAGAGAAAGAGAGACAGAAAGAGAGAGAGAGAAAAGAGAGGAGAGAGAAAGAGACGGAGATAGAGACACAGATATATGGAGAGAGAAAGAGACAGACAGATGGAGATAGAGACAGAGATAAATAGAGCCAGTCAGAGAGCGACAGAGAGACAAAAAGAGAGACAGACCGACAAAAATAGAGACAGAGAGAGAGAGTGAAAGAGAATTATTGAAGTTCGCTTTGAGGTAAAGCTCGGCGGCCAAACATATATCAACTCCAAGATTCCACGCTCCATCTATTAATTTGGGTCACCTGTAGGTGTGCGGCGCGCGCCTCGGCCGCCTCGAGGGCGAAGGCGGCGTCGGCCAGCGCCTGCTCCTTGGCGCCCACGGCCGCGCGCACCCGCTGCGCCACCTGCGCCAGCGCGCGCCGCTGCTGCTCCGCCGCCGCCTCCGCCGCCGCCCCCGCCGCCGCCTCGGCCGCGCGCTGCGCCGCCTGCGCCGCCTCCTCGCGCGCCGCCGCCGCCTCCGCCGCCGCCGCCTCCGCGCGGCGCTCCGCCGCGGACGCCGCCGCCTGCAACGCGCACGCCCCGGGGTTAGCAAATGGCGCTCGAGAGATGCGTGCACGTGCGGGACACAAGGTACTGGAGACGAGAGTTACCTAAAGAATCGTCGAGATGTGTGTACGTGCGGGACACGAGGCACTGGAGACGAGAGTTACCTAAAGAATCGTCGAGAGATGTGTGTACGTGCGGGACACGAGGCAGTGGAGATGAGAGTTACCCGAAGGATCGTCGAGAGGTGCGTGCACGTGAGGGACACGAGGCAGTGGAGATGAGAGTTACCCGAAGGATCGTCGAGAGGTGCGTGCACGTGAGGGACACGAGGCAGTGGGGATGAGAGTTACCCGAAGGATCGTCGAGAGGTGCGTGCACGTGAGGGACACGAGGCAGTGGAGATGAGAGTTACCCGAAGGATCGTCGAGAGGTGCGTGCACGTGAGGGACACGAGGCAGTGGGGATGAGAGTTACCCGAAGGATCGTCGAGAGGTGCGTGCACGTGAGGGACACGAGGCAGTGGGGATGAGAGTTACCCGAAGGATCGTCGAGAGGTGCGTGCACGTGAGGGACACGAGGCAGTGGAGATGAGAGTTACCCGAAGGATCGTCGAGAGGTGCGTGCACGTGAGGGACACGAGGCAGTGGGGATGAGAGTTACCTACAGAATAATCGAGATGTGCGCGCGTATGGAGGACATGAGGCAGTGGAGACGAGAGTTACCTACAGAATCGTCGAGATGTGCGTGCTCGTGCAGGACACGAGGCAGTGGAGACGAGAGTTACCTACAGAATAATCGAGATGTGCGTGCACGTGTAGGACACGACGCAGGGGAGACGAGAGTTACCTACAGAATAATTGAGATGTGCGTGCTCGTGCAGGACACGACGCAATGGAGACGAGAGTTACCTGCAGAATAATCGAGATGTGCGTGCACGTGCGGGACACGAGGCAGTGGAGACGAGGGTTACCTAAAGATTCGTCGAGATGTGCGTGCACGTGTGGGACACGAGGCAGTGGAAACGAGGGTTACATACAGAATAATCGAGATGTGCGTGCACGTGCAGGACACGAGGCAATGGAGACGAGAGTTACCTAAAGAAAGTAACTCACTGTCTTAACGAGCGAAACGTTTAGGGCGGGGTTTAGTTTTTACGGCAAGTAAAAGCGCATGCGAGCGAATACGAGTAAATACGCGCAAATGAGAGCAACTCCGAGCAGATGCGAGCAAATAAGAACAAATTCAAGCAAATTGCACAAATACTAGAAAATAGCTATGAATACATACAGCAGTATTCAATGTGCATGTAAATGAGATACTTAAAGTACCTGGTAATTAACTTGGTATTAGGTAATTTTATATACTTGCTATACATGTAATAATTAATATAAAAAATTCTCTTGAAAAAATCATGTGAAACTTTCTTATTGAGTACATTTGTGATTACTTCTACTATTATGTGTTAAAGATGCACCACAAGCACACTAAATTGAGTTCTAGATCAAAGTCTTGATCTTAAACTTCGTTTTTAATGGTGTTAAAAGTTACGTTACGTAACACGTTTTCCCGCACTAGTCGAGTATAATTTCGTGTTAAGGGTCACTACCGTTGCCCTATGTTACGCGAACGGGTTTACAGTTTCTCGTGCTTGACGTAATAACGCTAATAAAGATGTACCCGGTACCGACTTTCGAGCTCAGGCGCTCAGGACAGGTCAACCACGAGTAGGTAATCTAAAGAAAATCATGAGTCGACGGGGTTAGTTCGTTATGGTTTCGCCCGTGGCGCGAGATTGTGACACACTTATCCGTACTTTACTTGCATGTAAAAGATCCTCAAGCCTAAATGAAGCCTCTGAGCTACATTCAAATCGCCGGTTTCGTCGCCTCAGTAATACCTTCTTTCCGCTAGTTGGTAAAAGGAGTGTAACAAAATTTGCGTGGTCAGACGGAAGAGCAGGCCTCATGGCCTGAGTCTCGCCACGTAAAATAAGGCGATTCAATTCAATTCAAAAAATACTTGGAAATAGTAAACTACACTTATCCCGAATGTTTCAGGTCCCCTACATAAAAAAATTATACTTTAAAGTGATATTAATTGTTGTACGTAACAGTAGACCAGAGACGTTCCTATGCCCGTGTGGGCACAAGTATCTAGAAATAGTTTCTGGAATAAGATGTAGTCAGCGATAAACTGATGACCTTCGCTGATTAATGTGTTTCAGAAAAGCTGTTCATAAATAATGAAATTATTTTCTTATTGCTTCTTTTATATAAAAACAACGGCAAACCACGATAAATAGTTGAATGTGCAGCATTTACAAATAGAAATAATGTAGGTACCGCTATTGTTTTAATCGTATCTTCGGGTGTGAATGGATATCATTACGGATGGTAAAACGGTGTTGGGCATCAACTTGCAACGGTATCTTTCCTCAAATAATTATTAAATAATCAAATTTTCTAGCAGGCAGAAATATCTTATTCTATCCTTTCATTATACTTTAACAAGATTATGGTCATTTTTAAGAAGCCCACTAGTCCGCAGCTTTTGAAGACTACATCAGGGATTTCCAACGGTGACGGTGAAATTTAAGGGGGTATCAATGAAAATTAAGGGGTCGACTGGAGAGCAATAGTTCAATATGAACTGGCGACTGATTGATACAAAATCAAAATTGATTGAGTAGCCATTGATTAGAGAGGATTTGATAATTGTTTTTTGATAGGGCATATAAAGCTACAAAATAATATATACAGTTTGGGCACGTCAAAAGCTATGATCATTAGTGCCGTAAGTGCAGTTAATAGTTTTATCACGGGAAGTGGCGGTGTTACTCTGCTGAATGGTGAGATCCAACGCCGACTTACATGTTGATTTGTAGGATTTTCGCTATCCTGATATCTCGCATCATTGGGGGCACTCCCACAGCCGGGACAAGTTCTAAGCTCCCGGCCGGTCTCTTAACATATTTGGTAATGTAGTACATGAAATTTTAAGTGAGTACAAGTACGGGAAAGAGAACAAGGCAGACGAAGAAAAGATAGCGTGCGGTCCATGGCCTGTTTATTAGGATACCAACTACTCTACTATTCACCAGGTATTGGTCAGAGGAACCACGAAAACTACAAATTAGAACAGCGAGCGAGAATTCTCCTCCAGCCGGTGGCTGAATTCTAACAAGCTATAGCTAGCACCAAAAATCCTGCCACAATTGCGACTCAAACTCTAGGACCTCTCTGTCATAGTCATTGCAGTGACATCAGTTGATGCCCTGAGCCACCCCAGCTGGTAAAAACAGGTTGGGAATCCCTGGACTACGAAACATATTTCAACAGGACCTAATATATACACACCCCGCCCCCCTGCGAAAACGCCAAAAACACGAGGCTCACCTTGGCGGCGTCCGCGTCGCGCTGCGCCTGGTCGAGCTGCGCGCGCAGCGCCGCCGCGGCCGCGCGCTCCGCCGCCAGCTGGCGGCCCCGCGCGCAGCAGCGCCTCCTCGCGCTCCGCCGCCGCCTCCGCCGCCGCCTCGCGCAGCGCCGACGCGTGCAGCTCCCGCTCGCGCCTGCGCACCGCGCCAAACACGCACATGCAGCTCAATGCACGCACGCACGCAGGCGCCGCGCGGGAGACGGTGGTGCACGGAACTGTGTCGCGCGATTGAGGACGTTGAATTATGCGTTTGGGCTCTAAGGCTTCCATTCCTCTATCCGTTGTTACAAAGCAATTAATGCCATTTGGTTTCTTTCTCTTTATAATATCTCTCTGCGAATTTGGGCTGAAAAATATTTCATGTTATTGCCTTAGCAAATACCGTAATATTGTCGGGTTAGGTAGTTTGAATATATCTCCCACGTAATTCAAATGCATTTTGTTATACGAACAGGAATCGAACAAATGTTATACACTTTAATACGTTATTGATACAGATAAATATTAACAACACACTTGTGTGTTACTAAACACATGCAGAGTAATTTGTGTTCCTCCTCTGTGAGATCATTTTATGTCTTTCTGATGCGTGTATATTTCAATATATTATTGATGTTCATAAATAGTACGTGTCGACAATATCAAAAGTAATACAATTTATGTTATAGATAAGATCAAATCATTACGGATAATTTTCTCAAATTTGAATTTTGTATCTCTTCACTTGTTCTCTCACTGATCCAATCTCAGAGACACAATATAATTATATCGCTTTCATGTCTGTTCTAGCACCCACTAAGATATATTTTTTGATCCAAAATACATTTTAATTGTTCTCTTATTTCTCATATACATTCACCTTTTAAAAATTTTGGAAGTTAGAAAAATTCTAGCGGGCAATTCTACCTCGAAATTAGAAAAAGCTAGGGTGTGCGACTTGGTCTCCATTGCAAATTCCTTACCATAGAGACAAGAATTCGCCATTATTCTAGCTGTTTTCTGAATTTAATACTCAAATGTAATAAATTCAAATGTAATAAAAATCAATAATCCACTAATTGTATTTATCAAACGTCTAATAATTACTTATTATAGTCCCCAATTCACACTTCACGCAATAAATGCAACTGATCTCACTGCGCTTTTCCTGAATGCCATCTCGACAGCAGCCCGACATTAGAAACGCATCGCATCTTTGCATTCCATTTGAATCTCTCCCGTGAGCGGAACGGTACCTGAAGCGCGCCTCGGCCTGCCTGAGGAGGCGCGTGCGGGCTGCCGCGGCCTCCGCGTCCAGCCGCTCGATGGCCGTCTCCAGCTCGCGGTCTCGCTCTCTGCGCAGCGCGTCGCGCAGCGCCGCCTCCCGCGCCGTCCACGCCGCCGCCGCCTCGCGCGCCGCCTCCCGCGCCGCCGCTCCCGCCAGCCGCTCGGCTTCCGCCTGCGAGATGGGAACACGCGGCGCGCCGTGAGGTGACGTCAGGATAGGCAAACCGTCGTACATCAATGTATTGCAAGTATCCGCTCTGCCAGGGGTTATGCTCTTAACTCTTGACGAGCCTTAAGGGAAAGGTAAAGTAGTTGGTACTGATACTTACATGCACCTGACAATGGAGAAAGGGAGTAAGTACATCACAAAATGGTTCAGTTGAAGTGATATTCTAATAATGCATTCTAAAGTAAAGCTTCGACATTTAGAAAGAGGGAGAAAAGCATATCTGCAATGAATTGAACCAGATGCTGATGAATGCAGCATATTGGATGAATACTGAAAATGCACATTCTTACAATCATTACAAATCAAATAAAAAAAGATGAAAGGAATATGAAATTGATGAGATGATTTTAAAAGTATAATGAGAAGTATGTAATGATAGCAAATGGAAAGACAAGTAAAGGAGGTGCTCAGAATGCATAAAAATCACAGTAAGAATGACGTAGGCCTGCCACTGATTAGATATCTACAGATCTGAGAACATACATCTGTTTATAGGATACCCTAATAGTTTATAGACGGCGTAATTCCAGCGTAGGCACGGATTATTGTTGATAAAAATAAATTCTTCAATTTATTTGAAGCGCTGAATTGTATAAATATAAAGAAACAAATAGGAGTGTTTGCTTACTTTTATCTAATGAGACGATATACTAGTCATTTGCTACAGAACCTAAGCTTTTAAAATGCTGAGTAATGTCTGGGGATAATAACTAAGCCCATCAACAAATCACATTAATATTCTTTAGATTGCTTTAAAACATAGCATTTTCCAACAGAAATTTAAATTTTCTGTAGAGGTAAATAAACGGCTACGCGAAAAGAAACGGCAATTCTACAAACAGTTACAATACTTTCTCTCCTCTTAACAAGTATTGTAATGCTTCAGAATGAAAATGGAAGAGAAAGTAAAACAGATAAAAGAAACACTTATTTCCCTGAAACGAGAAGTTAAGAAAGATATAAAGAAAGGGCAGTAATTTGCAAATCATAATGAAATTTCGTTTCTTGAAATTCTTTTATAAGGCTGTCACATATATTTAATTTAAAAGTTCAAAAAGCTCCAACAAAAAGAGTACGGACAGTCAAATTTATAATAACAGTTTCATTAAAAACTTGTTTGTGGCTACGTCTCGAAGGCTGATGCACCTTCATCTTCAGGTCAATACACATATATTCGAATAAACTAGAAAGAATTTTACCATACTTTTTGGACTGTATTGTAAAGAAGTAAGCCGATAAGGTGACTATCAAACAAGATTATTGATGATGAAAAATGATCTCAGAATCTCAGACCTTAAATAACTTGATTTGTAAATTTATGGCGAACGTTGTTACACGTTCATGCGAAAAGGATGAAACCTGGATAAATAAGCCTTGACAAGCCGTCGAAACGTAGCCACAAACATACGTTTTTAATTTAAACTGTTATTATAAATTGACTGCCCGAAATATTTTGTTGGATCTTTTGAACTTTTAAATTTGAAATTTCGTTTCAATTCAACTATCCCCGATGTTTTCAAGGACATTAAAGACGTTCTTCTCCTCTCACCTGCGCGCGCAGGCGCTCCTCGCGCAGTCGGCGCTCGCGTCGGCGCAGAGGGCGCTCGCGCTCGGCCTCCAGCGCGCGCCGCAGCCGCTCGTCCGCGTCGCGCCGCTCCGCCGCCCGCGCCACCGCCGCCGCCTCCGCGCCCACCTCCGCCGCCCTGGGGAACAAAGCACCACTTCGTCTTTTTTCGCCAAACTTACTTTCTATTTCCTCACACTCAGTGCATCAATTGATGTCACTGCAGTCCCTCTGACCGGGAGGTCCGAGGTTCGAGTCCCGAGCAGGATTTTCGATACTAGCTTTTCACCTGAGTCGAATCCAGTCGCTGTCTGGAGGAGAATTCTAGCGAATGCCGGAGCAGTACCCTAACAACCGGGCCTATCCTCACCCCTTACACACACACTTATACTAACATGCCCTACATTACCACACATGCCGGGAGACCAGTCGGGAGCTTAGAGCTTGTCCCGGTTGGGGCGGTGCCCCCTGGTGGGAGATACCTGGTTAATGGGGAAACCCCGCTAGTCGACTGTAGGTCGGCTCCGGATCTCACCATGCAGCGGGGAAAGATCACTGCCACCTCCCGAGAAAAAAATACGCACTACACTTACGGAACTAATGACCTCTGTAGTTGACGCGCCCGGAATCACGAACAATCAGTCTAATTCCACATGTAAATCTGGGACCAAATAATCACTTCATCTTTTCCCGCCAAACTTACTTTCTGTACCTACTTTACCTACCTCTTTCTTTACCTACTATAAATCGGGGACCAAACCAAATCACGTAAAGAAAAGG
>JAHLJT010009355.1:46653622-46717375 GCA_031308135.1 Acheta domesticus
AAATCGGACCTATGCCACCTTAATAAGTGTATTTTACTCTATTGATACAAGAAATTTAAAGAAAAAAATTGGAGCCGTTTTGGAGAAAATTTTGAAAATCCCCGGGGGACTTCATATAAAGTACCTCCAAATTTTGAAGAATCGTTTCAATATCTCAAAGCTTGGACTAGAAGCAGATCGAGCGGGGAATATCCATTTTGGAAGAAATCGTACGTATGGTTCAGGCGCTAGCAGTGTTTACAGACGGGCAGACAGACTGACAGACAGACGGACAGACAGACAGACGGACAGACAGACAGACGGACAGACAGACAGACGGACAGACAGACAGACGGACGGACAGACAGACGGACGGACAGACGGACGTTTTCCATTCAATTGGTTTTTTGGTATCAAGGACCTAGAAAACAGGGTTTCTGGCTACACCACGTGTTAGATGATTTTTTACTTACACGGAGTGATATACGTAGTATACGGAAAGTTATGTAATGCTGCTCGGAAAAATGGACACTTTTCGGCGGAAACAAATTCATTGCCGGGCCGTGATAACGAAAAAGTAGATAAAACCAGTTGCTAAATTAAGAAAAAAAATCCCCTAACACATGCTGTAGTCAGAAACACTGTTTTGTGGGTCCTTGATATCGAAAAACCAATTGAAAGTAAAACTTCCGTCTGTCTATCCGTCCGTCCTCCGTCCGTCTGTCCGTCTGTGAACACTGCTAGCGCCTAAACCATACTTACGATTTCTTCCAAAATGGATATTCCCCGGTCGACCTGCTTCTAGTCGAAGCTTTGAGATTTTGAACAAGATTCTTCAAAATTTGGGGGTATTTTATATGAAGCCCCCCGGGGATTTTCAAAATTTTCACGAAAAGGGCTCCAAATTTTTTCTTTAAATTTCTTGTATGAATAGAGTAAAACACACTTATTTACGTGGCATATGTCCGATTTTCACGGATGACTGAATTTTTGAAAATTGCAAAAGTTTAAAATTTTTACGGCATTGTGTGCAATTTTAAAAATTACAAAAACAAGATTTTCTCAAAAACGGCTCCATATTTTTTCGCTAAACTTTTGGTAGGGATAGTGGTAAATGTACTCTATCAGATGCCATAAAAACCATATTGCTCTATTGGTTGGATTTTTTAAAAATTACAAAAATTTAATTTTTCTACTTGTCTCTCACGTTGTTAATATTTACATTATCGGCGATTTTTTCACATTATTATTTTTACGAGTATATATGCTTTAAATAACGTCAAGTAAAGTTTCTCGAAAACACAACCGTTTTCTGTGAAAATTAGCTCAAATTTCGGCATTTTCAGAAATGCTGAAACGCCATTTTCTCATATATGGCGGCAAATTTTTTCTTGTAACTTTTGTAACGGATAGTGATAATTACACTCTTTAATATGACGTAAAGTTTATTTTGAGTTTTTTTTCTTTCAAAAATTATATAAATGTAAATTTTTGAAAGATCCCTCACATATTTAATATTCACATTATCCGCAATTTGTAAATGATTATTATATTTGTAAGTGTAAGTGCTTCAAATAACTCCAAATAAAGTGTTTTGGAAACTCAAAAATTTTCTGTGAAAATGAGCTCCAAATTTCGCATTTTTAGTAGTGCTAAAACTCCATTTTCTCTTAAACGGCACATAATTTTTAAAAGAAAATTGCCATTTATGACTAGGTATTTGTGTTCTGTAATATTTTAAAATTAATATTTCTGTTCTACCAATAGGAAACCGAAATGTTAAGAAAATGACAATAGCATATTACGCAATTATTTTATAATGTTGTCCTTTTTTTTACACGAATAAGAAGATATTAGCGAACGAACGACGTTAGAAGTTAGTTCTGTAACATCTTCTTACGAGTGCAAAAAGTAACATTATAAACGAATTACATAAACTATTTTTTGTATAACAGTATTATAAGGATTTAAGGAAGCGAAATTAATTGTGTTAAGTTGTAATTCGTAGTTGTAGTAGATTTCAAATTCATACGACGTCATGAATGCTACCTAAGCAACTTATTTGTTTACAAATGGCAATTAGTTTGAAAGTCGTGATTCAAACATAATGGATTTGCCTAGAGAAATTGTGGAAGGAGCTGCAAAAGCAGAAAATGCTATGATACCCAAAAAGTTTTGCAAACTTTATGAGAAAGAGTACTTAAAGTTTAGGAAATGGATGGATAAAAAATATGCAACTTTATTATACTAAGCTGCTGTTCTTTCGTATCTATCGGAGCAGTTTGGTTAAGTTAGTATAATGCACATGCTAGAATAAAGACGTTTGTAAATTTAATTCATGCTTCTTTAAACATTAAGTCCACAGCATGTAAAGCATCGACACTATGGTGCACTTATTCCAAATTAAAGGAAATGCTAAAGATCAAAGAGAATATTGATATTGGAACTTTTCATGAAGTAAGTTTACTTATGAAACAGGCAAATGTGGGATATCAACCTATAAAGGCAATGGTATTTTCCCAACAAGATGTAAACACATTTCTTACAAAAACTGATGATGAAACTTTTCTTTTAATGAAGGTATAATAATGACTGTGGCAATAATAGTTAAGTTTTATTTATTAACTGGTGTATTGTATTAATTACTGGTATGATTTTCAGGTTGTTGCTATTTTTGGCATATTTGATGCTTGTAGACGTGTCGAATTGTACAATTTGTGCATCAACGATGTGAAAGAAGAAGGTTCTGTTTTGATAGTGAACATTAAAGCGACAAAAAATGACAAACTCGGACTATTTACTATCGTATCCAGTGAAGAATTTAATTATGTTGAAGTCTGTAAAAAATACATTTCCTTAAGACCCTTACATGTTAAACATAAAAAACTTTTTTGTTTTACAATCATGGCAAATGCAGCTTCAATCCGATTGGTAACAATACATTTGCGAAAATGCCAAAAAATATTGCAAATTTTTTAAAATTACCAAATACAGGAAGGTACTCTGGTCATTCGTTTAGGAGAACATCCGCGACGTCCCTCGCAGATAATGGTGGTGATATCACTACACTTAAACGTCATGGAGGATGGCGGTCAACAAGTGTAGCCGAGTCATACATCGAAGAATCGGTGAATAACAAGATTCAAATAACTAACAAGATATTGGTTAGTGCAGAAAGCAAAGAAAAACAATCATTTTAGATATAAATGCATGTTCTGGAGTCACTGACCAATTTATCAAATTGTACAATTAATGTACATGTTCACAAGAATTAATTTGATGTTTTTTGTTGTTCTTATTATGTTGTTCTTGTTATATTACCAAATAAAAACAAAATATAATTTTAAAGGAGTAATAAATTAATAAATCAGTTTTAAAAAGTAAGTTTTTTCATAACGTATTTGATTTTACTGCGAACATTGCAATCTATTTATATGGTACCACTGCCTTCTTTAAACTCCATAACTGAAAATATATAGGGGCCGTGACTATTACGTCAGTGATGGCTCATATTTCGTGCAGAAATAGCGATGACTTAATGATTCGTGCAATAATATGCCATAGTATGAACGATTTTGTTAATGTAAAAGGGTTGTTTATAATACTGATATACAAAAAAATGTACTTTTGGCGGTGATAGATGGCAGCTGGTAAGAAAGAGTATGTGGCAATTCAATACAGCTAGCGAAAACCCAAGGAAATAGAAAACTAATACGGGAAAGTCTGTACCATTCTGTAGCACCACTAGTTACTTACCCGTATACGTACGTATACACGGAGTGATATACGTAGTATAGGGAAAGTTATGTAATGCTGCGCAAAAAAATGGCCAATTTTCGGCGGAAAAAAAATAAATTGCCGGGCCGTGAAAACGAAGAAGTGGATAAAACCAGTTGCTAAATTAAGAAAAAAATCTCCTAAGACGTGATGAAGCCAGAAGCCCTCTTTTGTGGGTCCTTGATATCTAAAAACCAATTGAAAAGAAAACGTCTGTCCGTCTGTCTGTCCATCTATGAACACTGCTAGCGCCTTAAGCATACGTACGATTTCTTCCAAAATGGATATTCCGCGATCGATCTGGTTCTAATCAAAGCTTTGAGATTTTGAAAAAGATTCTGTAAAATTTGGAGGTACTTTACATGAAGACCCCCGGACATTTTAGAAATTTTCTCAAAAAAGGCTCCAAATTTTTTCTTTAAATTTCTTGTATGAATAGAGTAAAATACACTTATTAAGGTGGCATAGGTCCGATTTTCACGAATAACTCTGAAATTTCGAAAATTGCAATAGTTTAAATTTTTTTGGCGTCTTCCTCCAACTACAAAATTGCAGATATTTTTCTTTAAAATAAAATTTGTTGTCGAAAGTGAGTTCTTTCATTAAGGTCATGTACAGTTTTTTTTGAAAATTTTAGTACTTTTCGAGCAATTTTGCATGTAATATGTGCAATTTAAAAAAAAAATACCAAAACTCGATTTTCTCAAAAAGCTCCAAATTTTTTCTTTAAACTTTTGCTAGGTATAGTGCCTAATGTATTTTATGATATGATAAAGACACCATATTGCTCTATTCTATTGTTTTTTTCAAAAATTGGAAAAATGTATTTTTTTTTACTTGCCTCTCACGTCGTTAATATTTACATTAGCCTTGATTTGATGACATTATTGTAGTAAGAAGTACATGAGCTTTAAATAATGCCAAGTAAAGTTTTTCGAAAACACAACCGTTTTCTGTGAAAAGTAGCTCAAAATTCCGCATTTTCAGAAACGCTCAAACGCCATTTTCTGATATAAGGCTGAAAATTTTTTGTTGAAACTTTTGTAACAGATAGTGCTAATTACGCTCTTTAATATGACTTAAAGTTTATTTTGAGTAAATTTTTTGTGTTTTCAAAAATTATACAAATATGATTTTTTTTAAAGATCTCTCACATCTTTAATATGCATTTTACCAGCAATTTGTAATGATTATTATATTTGTGAGTGTACGTGCTTCAAATAACTTCAAATAAAGTATATTGAAAACTCAAAAATTTTCTGTGAAAATGAGCTGCAAAGTTCGCATTTTTAGTAGCGCTAAAACGCTATTTTCTTTAAAACGGCACATAATTTTTAAAAGAAAATTGCCATTTATGACTAGGTTTTTGTGTTCTTTAATATTCTAAAATAAATATTTCCGTTCTACCAATAGGAAACCGAAAAATTAAGAAAATGACAAAAAAATGTACTTTTGGTGATGATAGATGGCAGCTGGCAAGAAAGAGTATATGGCTATTTCAAATAGCTAGCGAAGACCCAAGGAAATAAAAAACTAATACGGGAAAGTCTTTGCCATTCTGTAGCATCACTAGTTACTTTCCCGTATACGTACGTATACACGGAGTGATATACGTAGTATAGGGAAAGTTATGTAATGCTGCGCGAAAAAAATGGCCAATTTTTGGCGAAAAAAAATTCATTACCGGGCCGTGATAACGAAAAAGTGGATAAAACCAGTTGCTAAATTAAGAAAACAAAATCCCCTAGCACATGCTGTGGTCAGAAACACTGTTTTGTGGATCCTTGATACCGAAAAACCAATTGAAAGGAAAACGTCCGTCTGTCTGTAAACACTGCTAGCGCCTAAACCATACTTACGATTTCTTCCAAAATGGATATTCCCCGGTTGATATGGTTCTAGTCGAAGCTTTGAGATTTTTAAAAAGATTCTGTAAAATTTGGGGGTACTTTACATGAAGAACCCTGGACATTTTCAAACTTTTCTCAAAAACGGCTCCAAATTTTTTGTTTAAATTTCTAGTACGGATAGAGTAAAATACACTTATTAAGATGGCATAGGTCCGATTTTCACGGATAACTCTGAATTTTCGAATATTTTGAAAGTTTGAATTGTTTTTCGGCGTCTTTCTCCAATTACAAAATTGAAGATAGAGATTTTTCCTTCTATTAAAATGTGTTCTCCAAAGTAAGATCTTTGTTTAAGATCATATACATTGTTTCGAAAATTTTAGTAGTTTTCGCGCAATATTGCGTGCAATGTGTGCAATTTTAAAAAATTACAAAAAAATGATTTTCTCAAAAACGGCTCTAAATTTTTTCTTTAAACTTTTGGCGAAGATAATGCTAAATATACTCTATCAGATAACAAAAACGTCATACACGTTGGTTTTTTCCAAAATTACAAAAATGTAATTTTTTGATTTGTATCTCTCGCCGTCAAAATTTACATTACATTATAGATGTGTTTAATTGTTTAGTGCGCTTCTTTACACATAAGCTTCAAAGTGCCTCCAATGACGGTTTTTGAAATGTCCATAAGTGGTCCATAATAAAGGAACAAAATTGGCAAATTTTCTGAAATGTTCGAACGAAATTTTCTCAAAGACTATTGAAAATTTTTCGCCAAAATTCTCAATAATTGCAAAGAGTTCAATTCTCTCCCATATTCCAGAAGCTTGATTTCGGCCCAGATATTTGGGGCCCAAAAATTAAAATAATGCTGACAAATGTAGCTGTTGTTTAATCACACACAAAATGAAAAGTATGCATTGCACTGAAACGAAAAGTAAATCATTACGTCAATTGAAAAATTTTCTACAATTTTTGTTTTATAACATTTTCTCTAATTAATGTAAAGATTCCCGCAAATGTGTTTTTTTCCACCTGTTGTATTCGATCAAAGAGGGACAGTCAGGGGCGGGATTTCGGATCTTTTTTTGGGGGGGCAAATTTGGGCGCTATTGTAAATATCAAAATATTCGTTTACATGCTTTTAGTTAATTAATTGTGCTGCAATTATACACATTGCTTTCAATTTTGTTAATTATTATTGAATGTTATTAATTAAATTAGTTGCACACAGCTGTGAGATTCCGCATTGTTACTTGAACGGTCCGAACTGCAGTAAAACATAAGAATGTTTTATTAAAAATGAAGTAGATCTTCCTGGTGTTGGAATTGGTGTTTCAATTCTGTATCATTTTGAGGATCCAATGTTTTCAAATGTAAATCGTGATTTACGCTGTCAACATTGAAAATGGTAAAGCAAAAACTTTGTTATCTGAATCCATATCAGAAATTTCATGAAATCTATTTTCAAAATATACGTTTATCAATTTACTAGTACTATGCTCGCACTTTTTCTTGATCCTCCAGCCCCCTAGTTCTCGCTCAGCCCGGCACAGCACGGCTCGGCAGAAAACATGAGCCCCACTCGGAACGTCCCGGCTCAGTTTGCAGTGCTGCTCACCTTCTTCCTTTACAATTCGGACTTCTCAGTTTTCGCTATCTCTTTCTAACGACCTCTGCGTACCGTGCACCTTCTCGTTACTCAACAATTTCTGCAATTATTAATTATTTCTTCAGAATTTAAAAAAAAACTTGAGTTGTTTCTCATTGCTATCTAGTCCAAGACGCGCTTTTACGCTGAGTTTTCTGTGGATGTTGACAGCACTGCACTGCCGTGATGTAAACAGAACCTGCCTCCCCCCGCACCCCCCGCTGTGGAGTATCAAGAAAAAGTGCGCGTATAGTACTCAGCTGCATGATTCACCGTGTAAATTATACTCTTTAACATGGTTAAAAAATGTCTGAGAAACAAATCATTTTGTATTATCTCCTGTTTTTTTTAATTGTTCTTCCTATTTATTTTTAAAAATTATCGGACAATTATTACGAGAGCCTCTTGCTTCCTTTTGCCATGACACATTTTGTATTGACGTCTTGCATGAAACGGAACTTTCCGACTTATCGCTTCTACCTCTCAACGTTCGACCCACTTCTAGACAAAAACCTGTGATATACGCAGGTAGTTCTTAGCGATCTCGCACCGAAGGATCGCGGGTTCGACTCCCGCCTTGGGCATGGTTTCATTTCTATTCGTCCTTTCACCCCCTATCATCACCATATCATTTCATCTTCACAATTAACATAACGTCACTGTTAACAAATAACAAAAAACCGACAAGCAATTCCATGTAATCCCGCGGTCTAGTTATTAGAATCGAATAAAGATACATAATTATTAATGTCAAATTTTGTGTGACGGTACACTTAAACTTTACTCATTAATACATTTTTTGACAAAACATATGTAAAAATTTTGCTTTCACTATTTTGTTCTTGTTTAAATAATTACATGAATGTAGCAATTTTTCACATGTTAAGTATAAAATTGAATATTGAAATTAAATTATTTGCGGAAATAGACGATCAAATAATTTTCTTTACAAATAATGATCAGTGTTAAGTATTAGAATTAAATGATTGAAGTATTTGAATTGTAATTAAAATTTACAGTTTTAATGACATACAAATTGCGTGCATTGAAGTACATAAATATTAGCTACGCAATGCTAAATCGACGAGATAAAAACATTCTACATTCTGGAAAGTGGTCAAAACTGTCAGTTTGCCGAACTTTACCTTGAACCTACTTTAACGATTCATAGCTATAACAAACCTTTTTTTAATTATCGTAGTAAAAGTTGCTCTGTTGTCCAAAAAAGTACCAAAAACCTTTTTTGTTATAATAATACAACCGACATTAGATTCCCATTCATAATAACAGAGAAGGGAAGTTGTTATCAGTGGCCTAGCGTGATCATCATTTTTCCTGGGTAGGCTGCAAAGCAGATTAACCTATTATTTGACACTCCTCTGTCGTCATTAACGAAGAGATGTTATTCTCTCGATTACCCAGGGGATACCAGAATAACGTGAGTCAATGGCCACCGAAGTTTGCTATAACTTCTAGGAGAACAATGTATCTATGAGATTGTCGTCTGGTAAAGTCATATTTCCTTCAGTAAACAATAACACTTGTATTATTCATTAGCTATTGATTAAATTCTAATTTGAACTAAACGCGATGAACATTAATTTATCACTGATACAGATACAAGAGCTCAAATCTTCTTACTTTCTTGATCTGGCTCGTTTCACTATAATAAAAGCTCGTGCGTTCGCCAGTACTGCAAGAACTCAACTGAGCTCTTATTCTTATGACGTCGCAGAGATGTCATCGTCACCTATACCGAAAGCCCTCTGACTGAGGACCAGGACAGTGGTCCGCATTCATGTTGGACAAACATTTATTTCACAGCCCGCAAAAACAATTTAAAAATGAGAGAACCAAATGGGTGGACAATAGGCTTATTATAATTAACGACTGATTTATTTTGCTCTCTTTTGTCCCTGTCACTCACTAGCTAGTCGTTAAGACATTTTTAATTTTATTATTAATAGTAGAGTATTTATTTTGGTATATAAGCAAAATACTAAGAATCAACTTTCCACATCATTTACAAGACATTTCTCTCCATAAGTGTGAATTAAACGAATTACGTGTGAATAGAACCGATTATAATGAATCGTACCGCAAGCCGCTCACTGTTTCCTCACAACTCTTTCAGCGCCTGTGAGGTTGGTCATTCCGATAAGCTGGGCTGATTTATGTGGTGTGTGTGTGTGTGTGTGTGTGTGTGTGTGTGTGTGTGTGTGTGTGTGTGTACGTGTGTGTGTGAGTGAGTGCCGTGGCGTGAGAAAGCCCGCCACTGGCCCCACTGATCTACAGTGCCGAAAGGACACGTACTGTGGATGTGTTGAGGGCTCCGAAAGAACAGAGACTTCGTTCTCTCTTCTTCGAAGTTCGAAACTGAGTAGGAAGTACAAGATGTCAAACCTACCATGATTTTACGCATGAAACTGTTCAATTTCCAAGTAAATATCATTTAAAAGTAAAATATAATTGAAGGATGTTTTTTTCAATACGGGATATTCACAGTAACGCTGAACATTATCCCGCGCGTTTTATACTATTGAACTTAAGTTTGCCAATTTATTTATGCAGTATGGTATTATCTTAGCTTAATAAAATTATTATTCCCTTAATTATTATTAAAATTCTTCTGAAAATACAGAAAAAAGTAAATCTTTTTTAACATAAACTTGAATGCAATGTCTAAATATATTTTTTTAAATATGTCCCAACATTGGGGTTGCCCCCCCTTGCCCTCCCCCGAATCCCGCCTCTGGGGACAGTGATTTTGAATTTGAATTGGTTACTATGACAAGAAAGTTGTTGTTAAACAGTGTGTGTTTATTTCTCGATTCAGAAAATGAACACGATAGAAGATTTATCACTGAAATTTAGAATTAAATATTAAGTATATGTGTGTGTATCAGTCAAAATATATAATAGTGTTGTGGATTTAGGGTCATCGTAGTGTATTACTTATGTTGTGAGTTTATTTCATGTGTATTTTTCGAATAATTTTATTACTGAAATCCTTCGCTTGCTGTTTGTGCCCCAAGTGGAGAACATTCGTTAGTATTTGAGAATTTTACGTAAAATTTGACAATGAATGATAAAACTATAATTTGAATTTTTAATTTTTTAATCGTTTGTAGTTAAAATATTTTGTTTAGTCATGGTATTGCTTTCCCTGTTTCAAAGTATTTGAAGTAATGATCATTTGTGGTAATATTTGCATTAGTGGCAATTTGTTCACATTATTGTATTTACGAGTACATTCGCTTTAAATAATGTCTAGTAAATTTTCTCGAGAACTCACTTTTCTGTAAAAAACTAGCTCAAAATTTCGCATTTTCAGAAACACTCAAACACAATTTTCTCAAAAATTGTTCCAAATTTTATCTTCAAACTTTTCGAACGGATAGTGCTCATTGCACTCTTTAACATAACCTAAAGTTAAATTTGGGGTATCATTTTGTTTTTGCAAAAATTACATAAATGTAATTTTTTGAAACATCTCTCGCATCGTTAATATGCACATTTCCAGCAAATTGTAAGCACTATTTTATTTGTAAATTAATGTTCTTCAAATGAAGTGTTCCGAAAACTCAAACATGTTCTGTGAAAAAGAGCTTCATGTTTCGCATTTTTAGTAGCGCTTAAACGCCATTTTCTTGAAAACGGCTAAAAGGTTTTCCAAGAAAATTGCCATTTAGGATGAAGTTTAGTGTTCTTTAATATTCTAAAAATTAATATTTCCGTTCTACCATTAGGAAACTGAAAAGTCAAGAAAATGTCAAAAAAATAGCTGGAACGCTATAGGAAGTTGGTAATTCCGAATAGATAGCCCAGACCCAGGGAAATAGAAAACTAATACGGGAAAGTCTGTGCCATTCTGTAGCACCACTAGTTCGTTATCACGGCCAGACAATGATTTTTTTCCGCCGAAAATTCGTCATTTTTTCGCGCAACATTACATAACCTTCCCTATACTACGTATATCACTCTGTGTATCGTTTATCACGTATCTCACGTATATCACTCCGTGTATACGTACGTATACGAGAAAGTAAAAATACATCACAAAAATCCACAAAAGGACTGAAAATTGTTGTAGAAGTAAAAATGTCGTTTGTAAATAAAACTAGTGGTGTTACAGAATAGCTCAGACTTTCCCGTATTCGTTTTCTATTTCCTGTGGTCTCGGCTAGCTATTCGGACATGCCACTTGCTCTTGCTAGCTGCCATCTATCGAACATTTTTTCGACATTTTATTAATTTTCCACTTTCCTAATACTAAAACGAAAATATGATTTTAAGAATATTAAGAATCAGTAACACCTCGTCCTAAATAGCAATTTTCTTGGAAAAATTTGGAGCATTTTTTTTAAAAAAAGGCGTTTTAGCGCTACTGTAAATTGGAAATTTGAAGCTCTTTTTCACAGAAAATTTTTGAGTTTTCCAAAAACATCATTAGAAGCCATTTGAAGTTCATCAACTCACAAATACAACAGTGTGTACAAGTCGCTGGCAATGTGCATATTAACGGTGTGAGAGATCTTTCAAAAAGATTACATTTGTGTATTTTTTGGAAAAGTAAAAGAATAGAGCAATATGGCGTTTATGTCATCTCATAGAGTACATTTAGTATCATCCCTACCAAAAGTTTAAAGAAAACATTTGGAGCAGATTTTTGAGAAAATTTTGAAAATGTCCGGGGGGACTTCAATTTTTTCCTCAAAAACCACTTACAATTTTTTTCTTTAAATTCTCTCCACATATTTAATAAGAGATGTTAAAATGCATTATGTTAATCTAATTTTCGAGTATTGCTCGTTTTTATGGAAAATTGAAAAAAAAATCAAAACTACAACATTGAAGATAGAAATTTTCCCCTCACACAAAGTCTGTTGTACAAATTCATGCTCTTTAAGAAAGGTCATGTGCAATTTTTTGTAAAAGTAGTTTTTGAGTAATTTGTATTTGAAATTTATTTGTATTTGAAATTAATGAAACATATGGTAGTCCAGTCGTACATAACGGTAACATTGTAATATTGCGAGAAAGTATGTTCTGTTGTAGCTCCGCTAGTTAATAATCCATGTAGGTCTGCATTAATGTTTTTTCGTTGCCTTTGGCGGCAATAAAAGTCCGCAGCTGAAGTCGTTCCAGCTGGAAATCCTGCTCATCAATTTCGGCAGATGCGTAGTCTGGATTTCATCGTTTCGCCCAAATCTAGTAATACAGCCAGCGTTAGACAAGCAAACATATTCGCCAAATTCTGTAGCTGCTACAGATTGTTTTACAATCAATTTTGACCGGTTGTTGTTATTGTTATTATTATTATTATTATTATTATTATTATTATTATTATTATTATTATTTATTGTGAAATTTCGCCACCCCCTAAAAGTGCCGCCATGGGCCCCTTCCGCCTCCGCTACGCTACGTCACGTCATTCCGCCTCATAACGATGCTGCAGAGATAACGAAAACAATCTTGGATTTACGGGGGCATGGTCGCCTTATTGCGGTGTCCGATCCATTACTAAGCAGTAAGACCGTTCACGTTCTTCTTGTAAATAACATTGTAATCGTATGTTCTACGTACTCACTGTATACTTTTAAAACTCATTTTCTTTGGAGACAATTAGCGGCCAATTACTTCTGAAGAGCTAGAACGTTTTTCAACCGTTCCGAATCCATTGTAAGGTCTGATCGGCGACATTTTTGATCGAAAATTTGAAAACGCTCGTATGGGACAATTATAAAAGTATCATTCATTTTTATTTCACATATTTTATATTTTTCATACATGCTTTTGAAAAAATTAATAGGCACACGTTGGTTTATATATAGGCTACATATTTTGTGTTTTTTATTACAGTAAATTCCTTTTCCTATTTAAAAGACAAATTATTTTGCTTAGGTAATTAAGATAAAACAGTATTTTTCATGCTAAGAAAAACGTACGCTAGACACTATGTTAAAAATTGTGTAACTCTGAATAATGGACTTCAAGATTTCAAAATTTAAATATTCTAATCATATTTTTTATTTTATTTATTTCATTTATTTATTTTATTCCATTTCATTCTATTCAATTTTGCCTAGTCGACCCTGAGCCATTAAGTGCTTTTGGAGATTTTTCAATTTGTACACTGTATTTCAGATCTTTGAAGCTTGTTGGATATTCTCTAGATCAGTGAGATTGGCCGTGCAACGATAAGAAGTTAGCCCATCACTTGCCCTTAAATATGGAGAATGGGAACCAGACAGGGAAGGAAGGAAGGATTGTGCATGGTCTGTGTTTGGGGCTGCTCTGGTAATTACTTGGAAGTTATCTGGAAAATCCATGCCCATGAAAGCCCTTGAACAGAGCAGTCGGCCTTCAAATTTTATTCCAGCAGGTCCCACAAACTCTCCTATGTTGAACACATCAGGTAATTATAACATGCCAAGAGATTCAGGTCAAAAAGTTTCAGATAGTGGAGGGGGGTGGGATTCATACCCTCTAATCCCCCTGAATGGATTATTTACTTCAGATTCTGGAAGCTCTCTTTTTGTGTAAAAAGTAGGGTGTGGGAGAAGGTTTCTGTGAGATGGTCCTGGATTTGATTCCCAGATTTATTATTTATTTATTTGTCAAAAAACAGTAAAAACTGTATATGACGCGTGGGGAAAGAAATTTATCTGTGCACATTTTCTTGAGGGCCAGAAAAAAAAAACACTAAAAAAATGAATTTAGAAAATAATTATTTTAGAAAAATAAAAATATTTGAAAAATGTTTGTTCCCGAGTTATAGAAAATCAATTTCAACGGTAAATGAACTACAAGCAAAAGGAGTGCTCAACAAAACATGCGCACAGTGAAGCTACATTTACGTCCAGAAGCAAAACAAGGGGCCATCTCAGCATTTGTTCAATGGATCAGGGAAACTGGACAAAAACCTGATCGAGATGGGGGTCATTGACCCGGAAGCTGAAGTACATTACTTGTTACAGACGTATTAAATATTTTTAAAAAATGTATACGATGCAAACGTAAACTAATTCATTACATATGTTTGTTTTGTTACAATAAACATTATTTTTCTTTTTCACGATCAGTATAGTCTCTAATTGTATAGAAACAGTTTTGCAGCAGAAAAGATTTTACTTTTAACTTAAATTTGAGTACCGACTTTAAGTGTTTAATGTCATCTGGCAATGCGTTGTAAAGTAACGTACATGTATTGTACAGTTTGATGCGGCAAAATCAAAGCTGTGGTTTTCTAATACAAATCATCTCCATTTCTATAGCTGTGTGATGAAAGAAAAAGCTCAGGCAGGCAAATTAAACTAGGTGCAGTGCTTAGAATATGTCTCCCTTACCCCAGGCATAGATAATAAATAAAAACAGGGCTCAGGCCTGGGAATACTCCTAGCTAGCAAAAGTTGATTGATTTTATCCTAAAATGCCAAATTCATGCATACAATTAAATGTTTTTGATAATATCCCAATAATGAATTTTAGGATGGTTAGAATACTTAGAATACATAGTAGATATGGAGAGTTTCAGAAGGAGAGTAAACCCTTGTGGAGGTGGTAGTAATGAAGGTAAAGGAAAGTTTTCTGCTCAATGTATTAAATTTAACAATATTAAATATTCCAGGAATAAAACGCTACCCAGGTTTGATTTTCTTATGGTGTGGTGGTTACAACTGTTCAAAATACATGAATGAACTGTGTAAAGAAATCTTACAGAAAAGTATGTTCCTCTGATGAAATAAATTCAGTGTAAAATTACATTTATAGTAATTTCATTGCAATTTTATTGTACATTTATTTAAAAACATTTAAAGTTATAACAGTTTATAATAAGTTTTCAAAAATCACATGGAAACATCAATGCACTTTTAGTTCTCATCACGTTAATAGCCTTACAGCTTTTCAGAGCTTTGTGTATTAATATTCACATTTTCTTTGAAGAATTCACCTTTCATCCATTCCCAAACAATTATTGTCATTTATGGTTTTAAAAGTTTCTTCATACGAAACAAACATTTCAAACAGTTGAATCTTCTTTCTTGTTGAAAACCAGAGATACATTAATATGATCCTTTCTACCTATATTATCCAAAAAAAAACACCCTCTTGTGTATTTACTCCACTCCTGAAATCTTTGTGTACCAGAAACTGAAAATTCATAAATCAATTTTGTAGTGGTAAAAAAAAAGGGGGGGGACCCCAAAATGTATTTGCATGAAAATTTTGATATTGATTTTCTGCAGCATTACATAAGTTTCTCAATGCAATGGAT
This sequence comes from Acheta domesticus, assembly GCA_031308135.1. Classification (NCBI taxonomy): domain Eukaryota; kingdom Metazoa; phylum Arthropoda; class Insecta; order Orthoptera; family Gryllidae; genus Acheta; species Acheta domesticus. The sequence goes on from JAHLJT010009355.1 coordinate 46,669,158, forward strand.
ATTTGTCTGTATACATGTATGTATACAAGAAAGTAAAAATTAATTCTCCAAGGCTATTAAAAAATAAGTTCAAAGACCCTATCCTAGTACAAACAAAAATTATACATAAATTCATTTAAAAGTCAGAGAAAATATTTCTTTACAATTAATATATACTTTTTTAGTGATTAATGAAAATTAAAAGTTAAGACACACTTTTAATTTCAAAACATTTCTGTATTCTAAAGGAAAGTAATTGAGGCGGTCAACGTAAAAAGGGCACATATACAAAGAAGCTGTTTTGAGAAAAACGGTGTTCAAAGTTTTGTTTGTGTATATAAGGTTTGTGACTTTTGATAACGAGATAAAAATAACTGAAATATAAAAAGTAGTTATTCAACTCATGTTATATCCATAAAAATAAAAGGCACAACTCATTCCTTGTTTGAAAACAATAATTTTCATGCATGGGGTTTTGTGCTCTTTTTATGCTGAACAAATTTTAAGCAATAAAATGGAATAAAAGCATCAAATACATGGAATAATATCTTAATACAGAGTGAGTAATAGCTTTTAGAAATATATTAGACCATTCTGCACAACAAGCTTAAATGTTTTGTTTACAACAAAGACACTTTGCTTGACAACAATAAGGATGAGAACATGAAAGAAAAGGCTCATTCTTTAAATTTTCTTTTAAGATCTTAACATATTTTCTATAAGTTAACATCCTCTTCAAAAAATATTTTACATCAACTTTCATATGAATTACGTTTGGACATAGAGATTTCCTAGTAGTATGTCAAATCCTTGTACCTCAGGTATAAGTTACAAAGTTTGGAGAATGTGCGAGAACACAGGATAGATACATTGATAAGGAATTTTATAAGCACATAATTAATTATCCCAAATGGAGTTTACTTTTACAAATGGGCTTTCCATAGAAAAGTGATGTCACTTTTGGCACACAATCCTTCTCCATTACAACATGAAATGGATTTTTTTGATGTAGGATCATGACCAACTTATATATAATTTCTGTCACTATTATCACTCGTTTCGCTCTAAACAAAAAAGCGATAATAACTTCACATTTGCTGCTACCTGCTTCTCATGTACTCTGCACAGCTGCTTTCAAATGTTAGTACAAACTTCAGTTTTCAAGATACACAAATGAAACTTCAACCACATCCATGAAAGAACATGGTGAACATGAATAGCCATTCTGCGTTAAAATGGCCTATTGGCTTATGTACCCTTTTTACGTCGACCGCCTCAATTTAACTTATGGACATAAAATGATTCAAAAGTTAGTGTATTAATCCACACAAAAAATTTTACAAGCAACACCAAAAACATTAAAACAATGAATTCACTAATGAAAAATAAAATATTGAATATTTTGTCATACAATATCAATCTAGATTAAAATGTGACAATAATTTCCAATATGCCTACCTTTTTATAACATCAATTTATATTGACACTTTTCATTAACTTTTCTTGTGAATTCTCGAGCCCGATAACATCTTGAAAATCTGTGGAATTGAACACACTATTCACAATGAATGCTAAATACTGACAGTGAATTTAATCTTTATTGAGACATATTGCTATAAAGAAATGTTTTAAAAAAAGTTTAGTTTATGAAAAGAATGCTCACCTCTGCAATTTGTTATCGGATATAGAAATATTAATTTATTCTTGTATTATTATTTTAAATAAATATTGCCTTTTTAAGGATGAAAATTAGAAAAGCTGCCCTAGGTAGTATAGACAGTAAGGCAGTAGAAGTAGTGGTGACTGACAGAGAGCCAGGATTTGAATCTTTAGTAAAGCATGAATGTTTCTATATGTGTTTACATTAGAATCTCACCCCATGTAATTCTAAGCTGCAATCAAATTCATCATCCCTTTCCATTCTCAGTTATTTAAAGCTGGGTTTAAGGGGTGGGGCTTAAATGAACACCAAAAACTTTGAATACATAGACCTATGGACTCACAGGCAAGGAAGTGTTAGAAGGGAAACATTGACTACTCAGATTAATTGGATGGGACTATGATAAAGAGAGATGCAACAGGTATCGTACATTTGGAACTTATAATTTACACAAATTGAGAAATCATCTAGATATTAGAATTAATAATAGATTTCTTTAGCAAACTAAAACTATCCTTTTTTATAAAATGATTGTTTTTGTAGCATTGTGTTAAAAACTATTAAAATTCTTCAGCATAATTTATGAGTCTTGAAAATGTTAGAACCAAAGCTCTGACCTCAGTGGGCTCTCTTGTTAAAACAGCCTAGTATTACATCTTGATTGCATGATATCTATGTAATGGTAAGACATTTTCTTGCATGTTTCTTCTTTTACAACCTGCGATTGCTTTATAACATGCAACGGGGAGAAATACCTGCTATAGGCAATGCTCTTTATTCCTTTGGGGCATCCACTAACAAGCTTTAATTTAATTAAAAGCCATAATTCCCTCCTTTCTTTCTCTCTTGGTGTGCAGTGGAGTAATCCTCCTTTAACCTAGTCAGTCATAGTTACTCTGTGCTCTCTATCCCTTTGGACGGGCTCAGTGCTTTTAGGTTCCAGGGCAGATCCAGCTAATCATTTTGGGGGTAACAAAGGGAGGTAACAAATGAAAGCTCTAGGCCTTTTGGGAGTTACCAAATGGTCCCCCATTTAGTATCCTGTGATGTTTCAAGTTGCTTAACCTCTTGGACTTAACGAAGAGTAGATGAGCAATTTGGCTAGCGACATTAGCCATTTTGATGGGGGAAAGAAAGAGCTGCATTTCTATTAATATGTGTTCTAAATTTTAAACAATAAAATTTAAACAAAATTTTAAATTAAAATTTTTACAGAATATATCTTTCAGAAACTAGAGAAAAACATTACATTTCAAATGAATATAAGTTCTACATTTTTAACTAGTGTTCAAGAGGCCTGGGTGCATGGGTGCTGATAGTGAATACTGCCCTGATGTTTGCCTATTTGGCTAATGGCTGTTGTATTAATAAACAAAATTACTTAATTTTATAATAATTACTTTAATATTTCTATCATTACACTTCCTGTAATGATAGAAAACCAACATCTCACACTGAATAGAGATTTCCATGAATATAATACACAAGAGAGGAATATTTATTACAGTGTGTATACTGGTAAAGCTGCTACAGCCAAACATCCTTGCAGCTTCATTGCTCTATAATAAACTTTCACTTCACATAAGAACAAAGTTCAAAAGGACATTAAAAGAATTCCTAATTGCAAAATGCAGTATATAAAATTATTATATTTGTATTTTAACTTATATACCTAACTATATTCACTATAATTGTATTAAAATGTCGGTTGAGGTGATGTTGCTTGATGTATTTTATATTTGTAAATGTCTATGAGCAATAAATGTTAAATAATAAATTTTGTCTTTTCCACTCAAAAAATAGTTGCAATTTTTTGGGGAAAAAAAGTTTTGAAAAAAGTAGAAAAATACTTCCAAAAATACTTGTAAATTAAAGAAACCATTTCCCATGATATGAATCTTACAATTTTGCTCATTCTTCTTTTACCTTTTTCATTTACCCTGAAAGAAAATCTCGTAAATTTAATAGAAAAATATTATCAAGACAGTGTTTTTATTGATGTAGGTTCCATGAGGCCCATAGCACTAAAACATGAGGTTCCTGATGAATATATATTATTAAAAATTGAGACAATAAGTGAAAGCCAGGATGAAACAAAGTGAAACAGAGAATAATGAATGCCAACTCTAAATAGACATATTTTCAAGAAGGAGTTAAATTGGGAATGAAGGTGGAAAATATTACAAACCTTTTTTCTTTAATTACTTGCAGAAACCAATGCAAACATTCCATTCTTTGCACATCATTGTTTTAAAAGAGAAAATAGCTTCTTATTAGATCCCAACTTTGCACAGTCAACCATTGACGTGTATACTAAAGCATGGCCAGTTTAACGATCTGTGAGGCCTATAGCACTTTTATCATGTGGGGCCCCTTTTGCTAATTTTTCTAATATTTTGAAGACCTAGTTTAGTGTGTGGTGTGTGAAAGAACTTTAACCCATTTCTGATTATAATTTATTTAAATCGATCCTTAACTAAACATGGCATTGTTAATCAATACCAAGACAATACTGTACACTGTAAAAAATTTAACTTTATAATTACTTGAATCCAGTTATGAGTACTCTGGGAAAAGTTCTGGGTCAATATTGGAACATTTGCACATTTTCTATTACATAATTGTGATTTTGAAGTGTAAAACAAAAATTCAGTGTCTAGTAGACATTGAAGTCCAAAAAATGCTTGCTTATAGTTTAAATGAAATATTTTTCATTGTATTTATTGATACCTTCAAACAAGTTTGAAAATAATATCAAGACGATAATACTTCAATCATACGGTAATACTTGAAACAAATGATAATACTTCAAATAATGCTATATATGCTATAATAATGCTAAATATGCTATAACAGATATATTATAACAGATAAACTAAATCAAGTCAAATTCTTGACTTGTCAAGAATAACTATTACAAGAAACTAAATCAAGTCAAATTCTGATTGATTCAAAATGTTTAAATATTGTAAATAAAATTGAAATAAATATACTAATTTTTCAAAACCTTAAATTATAAACATTTAATAAAACACCAATGTGATTAATTTTCAATTTTGTTTGAACTTTGTTTATCTAATTAAATGTTTACGCGAATTTGCAGTAGAAAACTCATCGAATATTCTTGTTGTATCAATTTGTCTGGTAGTCGTGTACAATACTCATCAAAGAAAGATTCTTCAGTCATGTTTGACTCATACTGGCTCTTATTTCATTCTTATTTCATCTTCATCATATTGATATGTGATTGTATTAAGAGTGAGAGTAGTAAATTTGGTATCATTATTGAAATTGTACAAATAAAGCTTCAATACTCAAAGAAACATTTACGCGATAGATACAAACATAAGATAATCAACTGATTTTTTTTTGGAAAGTAATTTATGCAGTAACAATGTATCCAAACTAACAAACCAATAAATCTCAAACTGTTGCATTTTAAAACTAAAAATTGTGTGAAAATTAATCTTTATCAGTATCATAGACTAAGGACTTTACTCTATGTCAGTATTGTACATATACTTTAGTTTCAGACCTTTTTACAGTATGTTCACAAAATTCATATCAGCAAAACTTTTTTTCCCTTCACCAGTGAGACATTTTTAAATGCTGTGCCTTAGAAAGCGTAAGGCCCCCAAAGCACGGGGCCAGTAGCACGTGCTACATGTACTACTAGGATAAGCTAGGACTGCATTAAAGCATTAGAGGATTATTATGAAGGGCCTTTTTATCCCCATATGTTTCCCTAAATGTTAATCTGGAAATTAAATTGCAAACTCAAAAATTTACTTTAAGTGCTTTATAATACAAAATATTTTATAAATGTCATGATGGTGGATAGTGTGGTGGCTCTCCTTCTGGATGAAATGTGAAGTTCTGAATAGCTTAGAGCAGCCAGCCAGCCAGCAGAAACTCCAAAAATTGTAATTGAAGGGCCCCAAAAATTTTTTGTCAAAAATTGCAATTTTCAAAACACATCACTTTTTAAATCACTATTTTAAAAGTGAAAATAGCTTCTATTAGGATCCCAAATTCCAGCATTTCTGGCAACCCATATGAAGTAAGGTAACCTTTCAAAAATGTAATGGAACGTCCAAAAAGATGTCAAGTTGTAGATTACAACATAAAGTGCTTAATATGCTCTCTAACATGAAAATCTGGTTTTAACTGCCTAGGTTGCATCTTTTCTGATGTTGGGTATTGTGATGTTTGTGATGTTAAGTGTATTGCAACATAATGTATGATGCAGGTTGCATGTGCACCTCATTCCTCAAATGTGCCACATGCTCAAAATTTCTTAGTGGTACTCCTAAATCTCTTTTTGCAGAACTAGGATTAATTCACTATCCAGCTGAAAAAACTCTTATGTGGTTTTGTGAAATTTGATTTCTTATAAAACAGCAAAATACATCATCTTGTCAACATAGATAGGGGATAATTTGCAATGAGAATTAATATTTGAACAAAATTATAATATAGGAGTTGTTTTAACATAGTGACTCACATTAAAAAAAGGAATACATAATTTGTTTTAATCAAACAGAAAGCATGTATCTGGAGTTATATATTTTAATTATTTTTGACAAAAATGTCAATTAATCAGTGAGCTCTGGAACCCTTGGATACAAATTTTCAAGCAAATCAAGTCAAACCTTCATGTTTTGGCCAGGTTTGTTTGCAGTTGATACCAGTGTGCATTGCTTTTGAAAGACACTAAACAACCAGCAAACAACACTAAATGACCAGCAAAATTGTTAGTCCTCACCACTGCACATTTCCTATTTTTTATAATGTATTTACAAGAGTTTGAATATTTACAGTTGACTCTCGTTATAGTGAATTTTAGGGACTAACATGTTTGGTTCACTATATCAGAGATTCACTATGAGGATGTCAAAATTAAATAGAATTTCTCCACAATTATTGATTTTATTAATAAAGAGATACAACAAAATTTGTTAACAGCACAAACTGAACATTTCAACATCTTTGTTTGTCTGTGTAAAAATCAATTATTTTCAGTTGCTTGCTTCGTTCATTTTTCATTAGTAATTTAGCTAGATACTTCTCCAGAATTTGTGCTTTCTCCGTACTTTATTCTGCATTGTCCTCTGCCTCTAAGCATTGTAATGCAATCTCCACACCTTTCAATGCCTTGTCCATAATTGGAACACTGTCCTACTCTCCGAAGGTCCTTGTACTCGCCTAATAAAATACGAGATCCAATTAATTTCCAGCACGTATTTCCTTCCTATGTTTACTATAGCTGAGGTTCAAGTTCACTATAACTGAATCTTCTTATGCCTGTTTGTAAAATAAGTGAAAAGGGACCAATGACAGGTTCACTATAACCGAGGGTTCACTATATCTAAGTTCACTGTAACCAGAGTCGACTGTAGTTTGTTTTTTTAAGGTAAGCCTTTGTTTCTTGGTGACTTGTTGTTGCATCAATGAAAATTTTTGATATTTTTAGTTTGTAATTTACAATCATCAGAACACAGATTGAGTCAAATCTGCAATGCGAGTTTTGGTGAGAAAACTATGATGTTTCAATAAAGAAATTTTAAATGTTTTGAACATCATGAATGTAGTCTCGTTGATTGTCTCAAAAAATGGAGTCTTTCAGCTTTAAGAATAATTGAAATCAAACAAATGGAACAGTTTCTCTATCTTTTGGTAAAATGTTTAACAAATCTTAAAAAGTAAAAATTATTAAAAGGTAAAAATCTTTAAAGAGTTAAATTATTATTAAATAAAAAATATTAATAACATACATTTAAGAGTATCTTTGAGTGACTGAGCATGAATAAGTATTTCTGTATTGTCCTTTTGTTATTTCTATTCATATTATGAAATGGATGCAACAATAATAAAATGTTGCTTTTCTTTTTAACAAATATGAAATCATAAATTTAGTTCATTTGGTATTCTTTTTAATTTGTATTATTGCTTCAGACTTTTGAAGGTCTCATTTTAAAATAAAATAATGATATCAATTGCCGGAACATTTTAATTTGTACCCTAATAAAATCTGTACATTTAATTTTCTGTTAAAATCTCTGAAATACAATTCGTGAGTTAGAGGAAACACTGGCACATTTATTCTTCAGAAGCAAAACGTGGCAAACAAGGCAAGCATTTATTGTTGAGAAGCAAGGAATAATTCTGCATTTTCTCTATTAACCAATAAAGAAAAGAAAAGAAAGAGAAAAAAAAGAAAAGAGGGTAACAGGAGAGTAAAATATTTCGTACACAGGTGTAAATTTGTGGTGTTGGGCATACATTTTAATTTGCTCTATTGGATCACTAATTCTGAAAAAGTAAAATAATCATAAGCCACCGTAATTTATTAACCAAGAAGAAAATAATTCACAGTTAGCGTGAATTTAAAAGTTCGCGCTTGACGCCATGAAACAAATGCTATCAAGTTTCACAAGATGGCTTCTTCCGGCAATGGTGAAGCATCCGGTTCTTTTATCGTGGAGTGGGACGGGGGCGCACGCATCTGGGTTGTGTGTTGCTGTGCCTTCTGTTTTCTATTGTTGTGGGTGTGGTGAGAACATTATTAAATAGTGGGTGGTTGAAGCATAGTAGTGCAAGATGCGGCAAATTAATATCAACCAAACTGTAAAAATCCCTAAGGATTGTAAAGTTTCGGTCCGGTCGCGAAAGGTAACTGTGACGGGTCCACGTGGAACACTCAAAAGGTAATTCATATTCTTAGCTGATCCACAATGAGAGCAAAATTGAATCAATAGGAATTACTCATTTTTCAATTCCGAATTAAATGGACTATGGAAATACTAGAGAGGTGCATATTGAATTATTTGGTACTGTAAATCGCCATATTCCATCGCTGATTTCTTTACAAATTAGGAAATATACTTAAAGTAACCAAAAGTTAAATCTTGACTATCTTACGTTTAAATAAGATATATAATAGATTCCGTTAAGTTACTACCATTAACTTTGCATGATGATACTTCAGTGATGTGTATTGTGTGCTCACTATAATTTTAATTATAAAAGTGAAAAAAAAATGTTTCTTGTCAGAACTAATGAATTTTACAGGAAAGACTACAAAGTCAGTTATTTTTGTTCATTGTTGTTAATTTATCATTCTGTGAGGTATCTTTAAATTGACTTTTGACCCTCAATTGAGGATCAAAATGAAACTGTTCCAAATAAAAGCACAAACCGAATAAAAGTTATAGTTGGCTTTAGTGTATTATTTCCAATGAGTTATTTCTTTTGCAGGTCATTTAAACATCTTGCTATTGATATTCATATGGTCAACCCGAAATTGTTGAAAGTAGAAAAATGGTTTGGTACCAAGAAAGAGCTTGCAGCTGTGCGCACAGTTTGCTCACACATTGAAAATATGTTGAAGGGTGTGACCTTAGGATTCCAGTACAAGATGCGTGCTGTATATGCTCACTTTCCCATCAACTGTGTGACAACTGAAGAAAACACTGTTATTGAAATTAGGAACTTCCTTGGGGAGAAGTACATCCGACGTGTGAAGATGGCACCAGGCGTAACAGTGGTAAATTCCCCTAAACAGAAGGATGAGCTTATTTTGGAGGGTAACAGCATTGAAGATGTTTCCCAGTCAGCTGCGCTCATCCAACAATCCACCACTGTTAAAAACAAGGATATCAGAAAATTTTTGGATGGATTGTATGTGTCTGAGAAAACCACTGTTGTACAAACCGAATAAATAATATTGGTATTTTGATATCGTATGTCGATAGATCAAATTACCTGAAAAGGGAAATAAATTTGTCGACAAACGCTTGGTTTCATTTTAATGTGTTTTACTTCCTTCCTCTTGGGACTTCTGAAAATGCAGAAATGCCAAGTATTTAATGTTTAAGAAATTTCGGCAGTATTAATTATGTAGTGTATTATTTAATGTTTAAAATTATTTTTTTTATTGTTAAACCTTACTTTTCTCCTAGGTTTTATAGGAATTTATGGTTGGTTATTTTTCACCAATTGTTACGTAATTCTTGAGATTGTGATTGCCTTCGACATTCAGGCATTTCTAAGTTTTGCTGAAGTCCAGAGGAAGTGAAAAGGAAATGTCTTTGAAACCTCTCCAAGTAAAATTCCTAACAAAATGCATGCAAGCGTGAAGTATATGTGATAAAGGTAAATTACACAGCTAGAATATTTTACTTAGGTTAGTGGGCTTTATTATTCAGCCATATTTCTTGATGCAGTCAGTTAAAAAGTATATCGAAAAATATGCTATTCATTAACACTGGTATTGTAGAAAGAGTTGTTTGGAAAACCCTTAACAATTTTAAAAATTACGTTCTTGATTCATTTCCAATAATATATTGGTTTTTAAATACACTATCTGATAAGTTGGCTTAATTGCTGAAGAAATTGAAATTTTTTTAATAATTCAACCAGTTTCATGGGAAGGAAAACTTTGATTCTCAGTAATATTTCCAAAACTTTTTGGCTTGTATTTACTTATCGTACTGCAACTTTCTCTTGTTGGGTAGAATTGTATATGGTAGTTTCTCCAAGAAATCTGTTTTATGTTAAAGGGAAATATTGGTATCAAAGTATTGTGCTTTTATCTACTGATATTTTATGAAGAACGAACAAGACTTCCTACATTGTGTATTGTTTGATTACACAAGTTGATTTTATGCCTGTCACTGATGCATGAGATTAACTTTTCCGAAATAAGCATCTCAGAAAAATTGCTGCCTGAAGTTTAATGAAACTTCAGTATTGATGTTAATGTTCATTGAGATTGTAAATAGTAGAACCACAGTGGCTCAATTTTCTATTACGGTCGTTTCTCTTCTTATTAACTGTCTCTAATAGAACTTATTTCCTTGATAATGCATGCATGAAATCAGTGAGCTACTGCACAGCCTACCTGGCTTCAGCCAATGAGCTTCATATACCAATTTGCATCACAATATTAGTAGAATTGTAAATGCAGCCAAATACCAAATATTGCTGCTTAAACATATTAAGTTATTTTTTCAAAAACATCTATTATTCCCAATGTATTTAGTTTGTCATCAATCAAGAAATTCATGTAATCTGTATCTCTTACTGTGTAATAATAGGAGATGAATAGTAATTTATTCCTGAAGTGTCATCAACATTACTTCCTCTTTGTTACTGTTGAAAGTGTGTTTATTTTCACAATTGATGCTTTATTTTTCAGATTATTTTCAAGTGGTAGTGGCTGGATAATTCATACTTTCTTGAAAATTCCCAAATTCAAATGTATTCAAATTAGAGAAAATAAGATTTATGTTACTAAAACATTGTGAGAATAACGTACTTATAATTTTTCATGTCCATTAATTTTAATATATTCTCTATGAAATAAAATTATTTTCATAAATGTCATGAACAAAATTGCAGGATTTAACATGTCTGAATATATTTTTTAATAGCTACAAAGTAGGAAAATGTCATAGAAATTAGAAGTGGCCGTAATTTTAGTAGTTTTGCTCTTTTTGTAATTATTAAAAATTTCAATTTGCTACTCATGAGCTCTTTCAGGAGAGAAAAGACCAGGCAATTGCATTTGCTAATGTTTTCCTCCAAAAATAAGGCTGGTAAATGAAATTTCTCTTGTCATGCTACTTTCATTTGGCTCATGTTTGAATTGTGTCCTAGTCTCTTATTCCTTCAGGTTTTTGTATTTCTCATTTATTAATTTGCTTAATGTGTAACTTTTGTCTTATTATTTTTTTTATTTTGAAACTTATTGAATTTTTTCGTGACATACTTAAAGAAACTGAATATAGTAGCAGTGTATTCAGTAAAAAAAGATCCATGGGATTTTTTATTTCCCCAGGAAAATATCCCTGGATAGAATGATTGAAATTATGCAGAAGATCATATCCATATGAAACATGGTAAGGTTGTAGTTGTTCTTATTATTCTTCTTATTATTAATATTGTAATATTTTCGTTGGCTATTTTCGCTGGTAAAAATGTTTACCTTTCCCAGAGTTGTTTTGGAACAGGTTCGGTCACAGAAAAAGAAGTTCAACTTATATCTGGAGTTAAGACATACATTTTCTTACAATATGGGCCGTTTGCAACATTTTTCGGTTGGTGAAGTTCTGTTAAATTTTTTAGAAAGCTTTTACTGACAAGGCCTTCTGCCAATATCACGAGGAGGTATGTTTTGGTAACATTTAATTTCAAAATATGTCTTAGTCCGTAAGATAAGTTTTCATATTTCAAAATTTTTTCTATTTCTTTTGGTTTGATGTTGTGGGATAATGGTACTGTGATGTCTATTATTATTCCTTTTTTCCTTCAATCTATAAGGAGAATATCTGGCCTATTGTGATCGACAGTACGGTCAGTTAGAACTGGTCTCTCTCAGTACAAAGAGTGGAACTTGATTCCGGGACTGGAGCAGGAGTGTACTTATAGAACGGTGGTGCTGATTCATCTAGTAAATTATGCTGCATTACGATTGCCCTGTGCACGATTTTCGCAACTTGATTGTGCCTTCCCAGGTAAGCACTGTCTGAGAGGGAAGAGCATGCAGCTGTGACGTGTTCTATAGTTTCTCCTACAGCTCTGCACTTCCTACATTTATCCACCACATCTTTCAAACAGTGCTTTCGATAGTTTCTTGTCTTGATAACTGTCTTGAATGGCCATTTTAAAACCCTTCGTCCCAGGATATATTTGTTTCTCTAAAAGCCACATCACCAAAGAACTTCTGTCTATATCATCTTGAAACAAGAGTTTTGGATATCTTCCACGAATTTCTTGATGTTTCCTTTCATTAAAGCTCAAATGGTGGGTAGAGATATTAATTTCATAATTTCGCTCATGGAGGTCCAATGGAAGCCTCATCCTCATTAGCAGTTAATTTTATTAACATGTCGATCAAGTTTAAGAGGACCTGTCACATTTTTTCCTCTTTTCTCTGGCAGAGAATTTTTATATTAACTAACCCTCTTCCTCCCATCGTTCAGGGTAGATACAATTTTCTGACTGAGGAATTTGGATGAAGACAGCAGAATTTATGTAATAGTCTTCTCGTCGATCTGTCCAGCTTCTCCAGATCAGATTCAGTCCACTTAATATTTCCAAAGGAGTAAGTTAGAACCGGAACAGCCCAGATGTTGAGAGATGAAATCAGAGTACCCCCCTGATAGTAAGTGTTTAACAACTTTGTCAGTCACTTTTGATATTTTATTTGAAGTTCCTCCTTGATACAATTATGGTCTAGTCAATGGTTCTGAGGGTTTCTCAAATAGTGATTTGTTTCTTCAGGTGGTATTTGTTTAATATCACACACAATTGTTTTGTATTTTGAACAGTTTCTTTGTGAATATTTACTATACCACATTTATCAAGACCGAACTTCATCGCTGAATATTCGTGCTACATGTATAAGCGATTCTAATTTATCTTGTGTTTCAGTGTTTTTTTTTCACTTTGTCTCCTCCTCTTGATCTCCATCACCTCCGGTGTTCGGTACTCTTTTGATGCTTTCTATTTGTTTATTTGTATTGACAGTTAGTAGCCACGAGTTTTTGGCTTCCTGCCTCAGTACTGATTTATTTCTTTCTATTTGGTCATTTGTACTCACAGATAGTCGCAACAAGTTTTTGGATTTCTGTCGTACTTATTGTTGTGATTATCAGCATTTTTATTCTTATTATTACTCTTGTATCAGGAGTACTGCAGGTTGTAACTTGCTTAGGGTTGAAAGGATGTTAGAAATCCTTTCCATCTAAACTTCCCTGGTTTACCACTCATTTCCACGTCCCTTTGTACTGTGCAATGGGTATCTAGATGATCTTATTATTTATTATGACTGGATGTGGGGTGAAGATGGCATGGCTAGCATCATGCTTCAGTGGGATACTTTTTACCTAAAAATTACTAGTACTCATTTGGAAAGAAGGCCGAATGAACCTTGTAGTTATAATCACTGAGGCCACTACATCATTTAATGTGAACTCTCTTATTTTTAGCCAGAATTTGGTCCAGACGTTTTCCTCCTGAAGTGTTCAAAATTATTAATAAAAAACTGATGGGAAGCTCGCTTATGAATATCAGAAAACTTCTCGATTATGCCATCACTTGAAATTTACAGTGAACTAATGTACCAAGTTAAAGAAGTTTCCCCTATAAAGTTAATGAATATTGTTTATTGTTTATAATACTTGGATTACAAGTTTCAAACAATGTCATTGTTCTTAAATAAAAACAATTATCACTAACAGTAATAATAATTAATTAAATCATAATAATAAACTTAAGTTCAAGTTGGTTGTCCTAAAGAAATAAATAACTTATCGTAAGGTAAAAAATATATAATTATTGTAGCATTGCTCTCTTTGTCTATGATAATTCCTTTAGTTTGTAAGGGCAATTAAGTAATTTTTTAGTGCTTTTTGTGAATTTATTTTTGCTTAACTCCTTAATATGGTTAGGTAGTTTATTGAAGAGTAACGCAGCATAAAGTAAGGATCCTTCTTTGAGGAGGATTTTGCAGAGTAATACTAAAATTATTAGTGCAAACAAATTACCCCACTTCATAATCCATCTAGCAATGAATAAAACATTGCTCAATTTGATGTGCAAAACATATTGAGGAAACAAATCCTTGGAAAAATATAACTTATACTTTTAAACATTTGCATTATTTGTAAATTCAAAAATGACTATCTGGTATTATTACATTTCAATTACTCTTTTTTACTAACTCTGAAGTGGTTAGCAATGTGGCTGATTTTACTGCATTCTAAATAACTTGAATTTTATGGTTTGGAGACCCCAGAGCAGCTGATTCCTTAGGACCGAATTCTGTCATTTCCCCTTGAAACAACCAGGGCAAAGTATGCTAATACGGCAAAAATCTGTTATTTATTCATTATTGACAAGGAGTATTGTAGAACATTGTAGATGTAATATCAATATTCTTTGAAATTTAAAAACTAGTGGTGCTACAACAGCACATACTTTCCAGTGTTATTGGAAATGGCTACATAGGATTGAAATATTGCACTTTTCTGTGCTACTAACATCTCAGCTGTTATTTGAAAATGTCCAATTCAACCAAGAAGCGAACAATCACTGTTTCCATTACAGTGTTGTCAAAACTATGTGAATTCTACAACTGCATAAAAATATTATACAAAAGATTTTGTTAAAATGTATTGGAAAAAGAAGCCTGATTCCGTACAGCTATATCAAGTCACAACAACGACATTTAATTCACAGAAATTCGCAACTGCGAAATGGAATTCCATTGTTGCATTCCCTGCATTGTCAATACTCCCTGAAAAACCTAGCAATTTTAATATTAAATATTTCAAAATTAATTTCTAAAAGATTAATGTGTAAATGTATAACAAAAGGTCAAATGTAAGAACAAAGATGTAATATACAAAATTGCAAATTTTAATTTACGATGCATCCAGCTGTCTGAAGCGCAGTAAATTTGCAGTAGGCTATTATGTTTGTCACAAAATTACAGAAAAACTACTTGTATTTTCAAAAAATTAAGCAGACTTTATTTGAAAATGTAGTTTTGATAAATACATTTCTTTGAGAAAACCAGCTCCCATCTGTCTCCATCCTAAGTAAATTTTTTGGACATTTTCTCAATTTTTTGGTTTCCTGATGGTAGAACGGAAAGATTAATTTTAGAATATTAAAGAACACAAAAACTTTGTCCAAAATGGCAATTTTGTTTTAAAAATTTGTAGTGGTTTTTAAGAAAATGGCGTTTGAGCGCTGCTAAAAATGCGAACTTTGAAGCTCTTTTTCACAGAAAATTTTTTAGTTTTCAGAAAATTTCATTTGAAGCACTTACTCACAAATATAATAATGTGTACAAATTGCTGGTAATGTGCATATTAAAGATTTGAGAGATCTTTCAAGAAAATTACATTTGTGTAATTTTTGAAAAAACAAAAAAATACCCCAAATTGAATTTTCCGTCATATTAAAGAGTGCCATTAGAACTATCCATTCGAAAAGCTTGAAGAAAAAATTTGGAGCCATTAATGAGAAAATGGCGTTTGAGCTATTCTGAAAATGCAGAATTTTTGAACTAGTTTTCACAGAAGACAGTTGAGTTCTCGAGAAACTTTAGTTGAAATTAATTAAAGCACATGTACTCATTAATATAATAATGTCAACAAATCGCTGCTATTGTAAATATTAACGACATAAGACAAGTAAAAAGGAAAACTTTTTGCAATTAAAAAAAACAAAACAATAGAGCAATATGGCATTTGTCGTCTAATACAGAACATTTATCACTATCCCTACCAAAAATTTGAAGAAAAAATTGGAGCCATTTTTGAGAAAATGATGTTTTTGTATTTTCTTAAAATTGCTCTTGTTGCATGCAATATTGCATGAAAACTATTAAAATTTTCAAAAAAATGTAATGACAGACTGATGGATAGACGTTTTGCTTTTAATTGGTTTTTCGATATCAAGGACCCACAAAACAGGGATTCCGGCCGCACCATGCGTTAGTTTTTTTTTCTTAATTTAGCAACTGGATTTATCCACTTTTTCGTTACCAGAGCGCTGTAATAAGTTTTTCTGCCAAACTGCAATTTTTTCCATGCAGCATTACATAACTTTCCTTATACTATACGTACGTATAGTGTACGGAAAGTAAAAAATTCTTTATTTTAAGTGCAATCATGAAAAAGAAATACTTACAAAAAATGTTAGTAGTCTTGGAAAATGGTCTCATAAATGAAAACACAATTAAAGTGTAGAGTCAGGGGTGATGATGAAAGATTCAAGGAAAAATCATCTGACTTCTCAACAAAATATTCACAAAAGGGCAAATTAAAGCTGTCCTGAGAGAAAAATGTAGAGTAGTGTGGTCAAAAGATACTGCTGCAGCAATTTCAGTAAGGAACATGAGCTCCATGTTCTATATACAGCCAAACATTAAAAATGCCATTACCAGCAACAAATTATGTGAATAGACCGCTAATTGAGCCATTATATGCAACATGAGAAGGCCAAGGTAATGAATCCTCTTGAATGCATATACTCATATGTTTTGATGAAATGAATATTTCAAATAAAATAGGAATTGAAGTCAAATTGCAGAAAAAATACAGTCCTCATAATGCCTGCCATGTGATTAGGAGACATGGTATTTTTAAATGTTGAAAACAACCTGTTTTTACAATTTTGATTGTCCAGGAACAAAGGAAATTCTATTTGAAGTTGTGACAAACTGTTCAGCAGCATTAATTCAACTGTATTATACAGTTGTTTCTATTGCCAGTGTTGTGGCATTAAAAAATGTAAAACTGTGGGATGATCTCGGGGTAAATGCAGATCATCATAGTAGAGAAGAAATCCTAAATTTGTGATTTTGAAGATCCTCATAATCTTTTGAAGTTGGTTATTTTCTTGACAGTGGTTTCTTTATGATGGTTCTCATGTAAATAAGGAAAGTATTGCAAAAATTCTGACATTTAACCAATGTGACTTGAAAAATTGCATTAAAAGTAACAGAAAATCATTTGATAATGGGAGGCAAATCTAAGCAAAATGTGAAAACTGCTGCACAGGTGTTTTCAAACTCAATGGCAAATACTGTTGAGTGGTGTGGCATCCTGAACTTTCTTAATGAACATAACTGGTTAGAGACAGCACAAATGTTGAGGGCTGCCAACAACTTGTTTGATGTCATAAATTCCAGGACAATGTATGCAAAACTTGAGAGTGAGCGTGCTTATCATATTAATATTATTCAGTAAAATAATATGTTGGAAGAAATGGTCAACAGAATGAGGGTAGGAAGTCATCAGACACTGCTACCTTTTCTGAAGGGAATATTATTTACCAATAAATGTCTCTAGGTATATTTTCATTTGACAAATACAAAGAGCTTACCAATCATATTCTCATGAATCTTTGAAATCTGTTCTGGAGAATTTCTTCATATGTATTAAAGCTTCATCTGTAATGTATGATCATCCTAATGCTCTTGATTTTATGCAGGCTTAAAAAGTAAGTTTTAGGGACACTTTCATCAGTTTTACTTTCTTGTAAATTGAAAGTTGAGCAACTTGCAGATGTTTCTAATTTGGCACAACCACTTCGTGACAAAGAGAATCCACCTCTCAGCATCTATGGATTTTCATATTCAAAAAGGGAATGAAAATGACCGTGAAGTTTTGACAGATTTGCCACAGGAGCTAGAAGATTCAGTGACAGACAGTGCTGACATTTCACAATTCATTCGGAGTGCTAATGAAGAAAATATATTGACAAATTATGTATTGATTAGAACAAAATTTTCAGAGAACACTTGAAGAAGCAACTTTTTGTGTTGCTCGATACATTACACATAGAGTTAAGGATACCCATTCCTATTCAGCAAAATTCCAACCAACCTGGAAGGTGGCTTCAATTTATTTCAAGAGGAAACTTACTGTTTCTTTCTAATGATTTTAAGGTAGCAATTTTTGAAATAAAGAAACAATTTGAAATGTTTCATGGAATCCTCATAATCCAGTGATGCTCAAATTTTGAAAACCCTCACAAATATATGCAAGAAAAAAATTTGTGAAGCAGTGGTAGTGCATGTGCTCCTAGCGTACGAAAATTGAATTAAAAAAAATACAAAGAGTTGCAGGTGGAGGAAGTAGGGTCAGAAATTGTTTTGTTGTACATTATTTGTTTTATATAAATATTTTGTGTTAGTGATTATATTGTATGTGTGATTATTACTTATAATTTATATAATTGTCGCCATTCCCGTAACTTTGTTGGACGGGAGGTTCTGTCAGCAGCTGGGTGTAAACCAAAAGGCCCAGGTTCGAATCCCAATCAGGCCGACCAATTCTTTGAACAAATTTAATAATTTATAATATTTAGACAACAGTTTTTGCGGAGTAAATAATGATGGTTTATTTATTTTCATTTAAATTGTTAAAAATCATGTTCTGTAAGAGCGATAAGTTTAAAATGTGCAAGTTTTCTTCAACTGTAATCCAATGAGTGGTTTTGGCTAACCTTCATAACAAGAAATATTCACTCCCATGTGACATAAACAAATTGTACTTTTGGATCATGCAGCCAGCGACATTTGGTCTGGCTTTTCAAACAATGTTACAGTGGTGTAGTCATGTGGTTTGTAATGTATTTGGTGCTTTGCAGAAGCAGCAAAAATCTATGCACTGGAGCAGCTAGCCTTTGTCATTGCTTCATGGTTTCCTTATGGAATTCAAAATAATTAACTTCTGAATTTATTACATTCTGTTTTTAAATATTTCATGGCTAGTGCCATATCTCGCAAAAATGAGAAGGTTAGAAGTTCAATTAAATATAATAAGTTAAGTTTTGTGACAACAAACTAGATTAAATAATAAAAGTCATGATTAGGGAGCGTAATTCTCTGATTTTGCATATTTTTCTCCATTGCTTCAAGACATAGCCAAAAGTAATTTCTTGACATTTGGTTATAATTGGATGCATTGTAGGTTAATTTGTTAGTGCATATTTGATCGATTTTTCCTGTTGTGGCCCCGTCGAGGTGGGATGGTCCACGTTCTGACAGGGGATGCAGAGAAGGCTCTCACGTGTTCCTTTCTCTTTTTTTTATCTTCTTGCTTTTCATTTCATGTCGCGTATATTCTTTTCACTCCTTTTTCTTCCTCACTGGCCTTCTCTGTATGCTGAACGCCCACCCATGTTTTTGCCGTCCATGGCGACCCTTGTCGGAGGGAATGTGTGTCCTGGCAGTTGATGGACTTGTTTTGTTTCCCAACTAGTCCTGATGCTACTTTTTTGGCTTGTACTAAGGGGTACGGTTACATATTTTGGGGAACATTCCTTGTAGGTGTCAATACACTCGCTTGGCCTCGGACTCTTCTAGACGGGCGGTCGGGAGCTAACACTCCCGAATCAATCGGCTCGGACTAGGTCTTGCACTGAACTCCAGAGTGAGCGGGGGGATCCACGGCGGGGCAGCGCTGTGACATTCCCCTACTATATCTCCGTTTCAGCCCTGGCACCCCAGTGGGGTGTCCCCTTGTTGGACTCCATGGTGGGGAGCACGGAGACGAATCTGCTTCTATTGTATGGAGCACAAAACAAACCCCTTGCCCTCTTCCGCAAGGTAGAGGGGATGTGACAGGACAGTAAACTTGAATAGCTTCTTCCTTCGGGAGGAGGATATACCAAGGAAGCGTCGGTTTCTTTTGATGTCATGCGTTGAAGTAGAAAAATCCTTTACAAGTGTTAGTGCGGTCTACCTCGAGCGAGCCATTGAAGGCAGTTTTGGAAAGCTGCAAGCGGTCGTGCGACAGAGGAATGGTATCATTCTTTTTGAAGCGCGCACCGACGAGCAGATAGACAATATCCTAAAAACCAAGCAGATTGCCGGCCTCCAAGTGGAAGTGACCACTCACCCTACCCTTAACCTATCTAAAGGAGTGGTCAATCATTAAGACTTTGCGTCAAAGTGAGGACGAACTTCTCTCCTTTTTTAAGAGTCACGGTGTTAGAGTGGATAGGATTAGGAGGAAGGAGAATGGGAAAGAGATCCCCACTCCCACCTTGATCCTGACTTTTAATCTCCCTTCTCTCTCAGAGAAAATTAGTTGTGGGTATTATAACGTTCACGTGCGGCAGTATGTGTCGAACCCCCTGCGCTGCTTCAAGTGTCAAGAGGTTCGATCACACCCAACAAAGGTGCATGGCCCTAAGCCCTGCTTGCGCAAAGTGCGGTAAATCCGCGCACGATCCGAACCCCTGTACATCACCACTGCGCTGCGTAAACTGTGAAGGAGATCATGCGGCCAACTCAACCAAGTGCCTCACATATCAGAGAGATAGGGAGATTCAAAAGATTAGAGTGACAGTATCTTCCGGAAGCGAAACGCCGATACCTGGTGAAGAACCCTGTAGAACTCAGGGCATTCTTTCTCTAGCACTCTGGCGAACACTGTGAAAGCGACGACGAGTATTCAGACTTCACCTGCTACTCCCCCAGTAGCTCACTTCTGTTGCCAGGTATCCCCAGTGGACTTCCCTGAGGAGACTATCGCCTCTGCAAGGTGGGAAAATAATTACCCTCAATATAAAACACCACTCAAGAACGCAACACAGACGAAGTCAGACCAAGAATCCACTTCTCAGCCGCACAAGAAGGTTGATGCCACGCGGCCTTCTGGCCTGGACAAAAAAAAAATTGATAAATCCTCCAAACTCAGACCATCTACCCCGACTCCTGAGACTCGCTCTGAGCGATCTCTGTCTGTCGAGCAGTGGTCAGGATGAGTCTGCCTCGGAGGAAACTTCAGCTGGGGTGGACACTCGCCCCTTCCGGGTAGCAGAGGCGGAAAAGAGAAAAGAAATCCTCTGAACTCCTTAAATAACGGCTCTCTTATCCTGGAATCTCAATCGATTTTCTCTTCGACGGGACGTAATAAAACTCTTGTTGTCCCGTTGTATACCCTCATTTTTTGTGTACAGGAAATTCATCTTTCTTCATCACGGCCTATACACTTTCGCGGTTTCACACCTTAGGTTGATGTCACCTCTGGTTGATGGCATCTTAGGTTGATGTGATGCCGATGGCTGCTCACGGTGGAGTTACTACTTTGGTCCAGGATTCGCTGCATTCTGCAGAAATCCCCGTTCAAACCAACCTTCAAACAGTCTGTGTGCAAGTGTATCTTCCGCCCCTCTCACTCACTGTATGTAATATCTTTATTCTCCCAAGACAAACGGTGTCGGTTGATGACCTCTTAGGTCTAATAAACCAATTTACACACCTTTCTTGGTTGTGGGTGATGTAAACGCCCACAGCCCTCTTTGGGGTTATTCTCGTACTTGTCAAAGAGGTGCTGTTTTGGAATCTGCCATTGACACCATGAATTTGGCGATTCTCAACACCGGGGAACCAACACATTTTGCCGTAGCTACGAATTCAAGCACGGCTATTGATGTAGCCCTCTGCAGCTCTTAACTTGCTACTTCTATGCGATGGTCCATATTAGAAGATCCTTAAGGAAGCGACCATTACCCCACTATTGTCCACATTGATCATCTTCGCCGTGGTCTTGCACGGTCCCCTCAATGGATCGTGCGACAGGCTGACTGGTCGACATTCCAAAATAATGTTAACCTGTCAGATGGTCCCTTCGGAAATGTGGATGAAATAACTGAACATTTTAATAGCGCTGTACCCGCTGCTGCTTCTATCGCAATTCCGACGTCAACTTGTAAAACGTGACATCCTTTCGTCCCGTGGTGGAATGTGAACTGCTCTAGAGCGGTCAGTGCTCGAAAAAAGGTACTGGCATGTCTCAGACATTATCCAACTGTGGAAAACCTCATCGAGTATAAAAGATGCAGGGCGAAGGCTAGGAGAACTATTTTAGAGAGCAAAAATGCATTGTGGAGAGCGTACGTCTCGTCTCTCAATTGTCACACGCCTATCACGCCTGGTATGGAGAAGAATTCGTCAGATAAAAGGACACTCTTCACCAAATACGGTGCCAGGACTTTAAAAATGGAGGAATATTCACATCTCCAGATATGATTGTAGAGGAACTCGCCGCGCACTATAAACATATGTCAAGTTCGGCGAACGACTCACCTGACTTTCTTTTGATCAAAGAGAGGATGAAGATCCCATCCGCTAGGTTTCTCCTGTAGAGCGTCTGTGGATTACAACTCCCCTTTCTCTATGTCGGAATTGCACTCTGCTCTCGCATTGGCAAAAAGAACTGCCCCAGGTCCTGACGAAATACATAACCTTATGCTACAACGTCGTCCTGATGTGGCGATGCAATTTCTCCTCCGCCTTCATAATCGCATCTGGGAAGAGCACAACATCCCTGCTCTGTGGCGAGAAGCAATAGTTATCCTAGCTCTGAAGGACGGAGAGGATCGGTCGTTGTCATCGAGATACCGACCTCTCGTTCTCAACAGTTGCGTTTGCAAATTGCAGGAACGGATGGTAAACCAGCGCTTGGTCTGGACCTTGGAGTGTTTGAAACCTACTCACACCAATCCAGAGCGGTTTCAGGAAACACCGGTCAACCCGGGACCATCTCGTCGCTTTGGCAACGGAAATTTCAAACTCGTTCGTCCTGAGACAACACCTTGTGGCCGTACTATTTGATATAGAAAAGGCCTATGGACACCACTTGGAGGTATGGCATTCTGCGAACCTTGCACTCGTGGGGATTGAGGGGGAAGCTCCCCTTATTCCTCCAAAATTTCTTATCGAATAGATCTTTCAGAGTTCGCATTGGTGATCAACTGTCTAGCAGTCACCCCCTTGAAAACGGCATCCCCCAAGGCTCGGTGCTAAGTATCACTCTGTTTGCCATTGCCATAAATATAGCGTCGGTCGTGAGGGAACCTATCGCTGTTTGTATATGATTTTGACATTTTTTGTTCATCCAGCAGCATAAGTGTGATCCAGAGGCAACTCCAACTGGTAGACCGGGAGCCAGCAAGAAAATCGACGTATGATAAGCTCAGAGCTAAAACGTTTTGAGAAGTTAGCCAGTATTATGAGGAACAAGGAAACGCAAGTATGGCGGTCTGTAGGTGTCGGCGTTGCGCTGCGCAATTTTTTAAATATGTCGAAAAAAATCGGCCATTGGGAAATGAGTACACAGCTAATTCTAGTTGTATATTGTTCGTTAGATAGCCAAAGTGTAAAGGCGTTGTATGTCATACCGAAGCGGCGTTTCGAACTGTCCACCATACTGAATTGAAAGTGTCATTTTTTTCTTGGAATACGAGCTCAGAGCTATTTTTCTGGTCTTATGGTAGAAAATTCTTTTTCATTGACGATTACGACCACGCCATACCGTTGCGGCGTCTCTAAGTAGCCGCCATACTGGTTCAAAAATTTCAGATTTGTCACTAATCCATGTATGATTAGTTACACACCTGAGACAAATATTTTTCAATTCATTTTAATGTCTAGAAGGCGAATCTGTAAGTGCTATACCAATTGGATGTCTCTAACATGAGAAAATAACCTTTAAAGTAGCGAAGGATTTATGTGTGGTGTATGACAGGTGCAGGTGCCATACTTATGTTTTTGAAAAGTGTTGAACGTATAAAATACGAATATGTGTGCCATTCCGATATCATGTCTACGAAGAGGAGTAAACCTATATAGTCGTAAAATGTTTTAAAAAATAGGTGAATATAATTGAGTTCTATTCATGCTGACTTTTTATGTGTATTAATATTTGTAAAAGACGGTAAATGCAGAAATTCTATGACATTACTATAACACTCGGATATCCTTCTTATTTTGGTCAATCAATGTAAAAGTTTTAAAAAAAGTTTTGTTTTTCTTATAATACTGGAACATGCAGATTACCATAATATGTATATGGTACATCAGGTATGAACAAAACGTTAATTTATTTATGACTATAAATGAAAAACTGTTGATATTGTGTAGAATGAAAGAATTAAAATAAAGCTACAAACTAATACGAGATGAAATTAGTTTCCCATAATAACAGATACCCTACTGATAGTTTAACAATAATTTTATAAATGAATATTACCCATTTATAACAATTGCAGAATCTGTAAGCTCTCACGAAGACAAATGAAAATGAGGAAGACGATGACATCAATGAATCTAACTACTTAAATGACTGTCAATGTAACGTACCGCCTTTTAAATACAGACATGAATCCTGTGGATGAAATGAAAAAGATATATTCCCATATCCTTAATGTTTGGGAAATAAAAAATAACTGTTTTGTAACAAAACAGTTGGTTTTACAACAAATTATGTTGGTAGTTTGAATTTTTCGTTGAATCTATTTCTCAAATGAAAGATATTTTTGTATATTATTGATTTGGTATAAAAATTAGAAAATATGTTGTAGTGAATGCTCCTTTTTAATCTCTCTTTTTTTAAATTTGTTAAAAATATTGTTCTTAAGAAATGGACCAGACTCTTTCTTAAGGAATGTTATCCTTTTCAGCACAGTAATTTAGACACTTACAAAAGAACAAAATGTTTCTCTTAGTTCAGTTTGCCATTTTTGTAGAATATGTAACTTTTTCATCTCGCCAATGTAATTTTCTGAAAATACTATATTTTATTTATTTCAATAACTTATATTGGTCGTAATATGTCATATGTCGAAAATCAACCATTCACTTCAATTTTTTTATTGATGTAAATATTATACAATATATTTTCCAGCATTAAACAATGACATTACGAGTATTTTAAAAAAATAGGTTTATCAGTATGGCGGCCATTTACTGACGTCTTATCAGTATGGCATTGCATTTAGATATCAAAATGGATCACGGGAAGTCCTAAAAATGTACCGCCATACTTGTACCTATACTGCGATTTTTCTAGGAAGAGCTCTCAAGATAACTCAAATCCCATCTTCGCGATGGAATATGTCACGGCATTTCGCGTCTTTTCTCGGTCTTGCCGGTAGAAGTCGCATGATCGCAAGCACTGCTTGATACGGTCGCGATCGTGCGAAATCTAGCGGAACGACTGTGAATGATACGAAATGCCTTGACATATTCCATCGCGAAGATGGGATTTGAGTTATCTTGAGAGCTCTTCCTACAAAAATCGCAGTATACGACACATACGTACATGGATTACTGACAAATTCGACATTTTTGAACCAATATGGCGGCTATTTAGACACGTCGCAAAGGTATAGCGTGGACATAATCAGAAATGAAAAATAATTTTCTACCATAAGACCACAAAAATAGCTCTGAGCTCGTAATCCAAACGGGCATAAAAAATGACACTTTCAATTCAGTATGGCGGACATTTCGAGACGCCCCTTCGGTATGGCATACAACTCCTTCTCACTTTGGCTATCTAACGAACAATATACAACTAGAATTAGCTGTGTACTCGTTCCCCAATGGCCGATTTTTTTCGACATATATAAAAAATTGCGCAGCGCAACGCCGACACCTACAGGCCGCCATACTTGCGTTTCCTTGTTCCTCATAATACTGGCTAACTTCTCAAAACGTTTTAGCTTTGAGCTTATCATACGTCGATTTTCTTGCTGGTTCCCGGTCTATGGTGCTCAACAAGCTGCATGAATGGCGTATGTCAACAGGTTTTAAGTTCTCACCTACTAAATCTACTGGAGTGCACTCCTGCAGAATATACCATTTACATAGCGATCCAATCCTGTACTTCGAAGGAAATCAGCTTCCATTCGCTGACTCTGCCAGATTTTTGTGGCTCACTTTTGATAAGTCCCTCACGTGGCGTCCTCATATCCGCACACTGCAAACCAGATGCGTCTCCCCCCTCAATCTTCGAATGCTTAGTGGCACTTCATGGGGAGCCGACCGCATTACCCTATTGCGGTTATATCGAGCACTCATTCGCTCAGCATTGGATTACGGTAGTGAAGTGTATGGTTCTGCAGCTCCTTCCACCCTTCGACCATCAACAGCATACACCACGCTGGTATTCGGCTCTCAACAGGTGCGTATCGCACCAGCCGAATCGAGTGCATTCTAGCTGACGCTGGGGAGCCATCCTTAAAAAAGGAAGGCGGGATATTCTATTAGCGTCTAATGGTGCTAAAGTGTCAGGACTCTTTAATGATCCTTGTCGCCGAATAATCACTCGCCCAAAATATGAATCGTCTCCTGTATTATTTCAGTAGTATACCTTTGGGTTCCGGCTCTCACACGCAACCAATCTTTATAATTGAGGTCTCTAAAGAAAGATAATTTCACGGAGACCTGACGAATAGCACTTTGACTTTAAAAATATGAAGGATTTGTTTTTAAAAAAAACGCATCTAAATATTCAAGTCAAATGCAACCCGCAACACTCGCCAAAGTTTTCGTCAAATAACTCCTAAACAAAGCGTTTTAGGGCCTTAAATACTAAAATTTTGAGGCCGAAGGTCTCAAAGAAATGTTTCTCACACCATTATATACAAGATGGGACCTCGACATTCAATTAAATTTTCGGATCTGCGCTTCCGTACTATCAAGGCCACCTCAATATTTCAGCTCTTGATGCTGGTAACCATTTTTGTGACGACACGCTTAGAAGGCTTAGATCACTCAATCTTATATTTACGCTTTCTGTATACACCGTGGTTTGTGCAGTCTGATTAGGTTTATTTGCACAATCATTAATTACAGATTTGCTCTCCAGCATCAACTAGAAATACTGTTTTAGTTGCCTGATACCTATAAAGATTGATTCTTATGCGTGTAGTGAAACGATTCAATTAACGTTTTGCCGTGGTCTGTAAGTGCTGTGTACTTAATTGTGGAGTGATGTGGATGTATAGTGAAGAGTGATCACTGTGTTTGTGTTTTACCTGTACCAATATTTTCGTTATCAATCGATGAAATGTTCAAGTCAGCGCGTTCAGACACGTAGATTTCTCAAAATTAAAAAGCTAATGTTTTTGTGACTAACACGAAAAGCTAAAAACTGACAAAGAATATTGAATAATTACTTCAAATGGTGTCTTTAAAGAAGTGTTGTGAATAGTTCCAAGAAAATTCTCCATGATATTGAATTAATATTTATTGAAAATGTCTTTTAAACATCAATTGCATTATTTTTTTATTTGTTATTTTGTTAGTACATTGCAAGTTACCTTTATAGATTTTTAAACAAATAAACACGTTTCGTCTACTGCTTTGCCTCTGAGAATGGAAATAGGATAGGGATGAGTGTGGGGTCTAACATGCGAGAATTCTCGCACGGGTACGCTAGTCTTCTTATATTCTTCGAACATCGCTACCCCAGCCCCCAGGCATTCGATTGCGAAATCTTTTGCGGGAACTTAATGTCGATCTTCCCACTCCTGTGAAACCCCCAAATGACCCGATTTCCCCTTGGAAACTCCTCCTCCCCAATATTGACCTCACACTCTCCAATCTTTCCAAAACAAATTCCTAGTCCTCTGGTTTGCCAGAAGCAGTTCCATGGTATGAGGGAAGCCTATCCCGATCATTTATTCTTGTACACAGACGGGTCATCGCACAATGACGCAGTGGCATGTAGTTTTCTTTGTATCACGGCCACCAAATCATATCGGCTTCATTCTCAGTGCTGTACATTCACTGCTGAAATGTATGCAATTCTCAAAGCTCTAAAGTACATCGAGTCAACGACGTTGCGGCGAGTAGTTCTCTGTTCTGTTTCTCTCAGCTCTCTTCAGTCTGTCTCCCGTCCTTCGTCAGAAATTTGAAGCTCTTTTTCTCAGGAATCTTTTGTTTTCGAAAAACTTTATTTGAAGTAATTTAAAGCACTTCAACTCACAAATACAATAGTGTTTTCAAATTATAGTAAACGTGCATATTAACGGTATGAAAAATCTTTCAAAAAAATTACATTAGTGTAATTTTTGAAAAACAAAAAAAGTCCGAAAATGAACTTTACGTCATATTAAGGAGTGAAATAAGCGCTATCCATTCGAAAAGTTTGAAGAAAAAATTTGGAACCGTTTTTGAGAAAATGGCTTTTGCGCGTTTCTGAAAATGCGGAATTTTGAGCTAGTTTTACGGAAAACGGTTGTTTTCGAGAAACTTTACTTGACATTACTTAAAGCAAATGTACTCATAAATATAATAATGTGAATAAGTCGTCGCTAATGTAAATATTAATGAGTGAGATACAAGTCAAAAAAATTAAATTTTTGTTATTTTTGGGGGGAAAAAAAGAAAAAAAGAAGAGAGCAATATGCCGTTTATGTCATCTCATAGAGGCCTACTGGCTGCCATACTTGCGTTTCCTTGTTCCTCATCACACTGGCTAACTTCTCAAAAAGTTCTAGCTTTGAGCTTATCATACGTTGATTTTCTTGCTGGCTCTCGGTCTATCAGTCGCCCTCTCCCAAATTACGCAGTTGGATGTAAGTTCGTAAGTTGGAATTTGTATATTATTTATTATTTGATTTTATGATTATTTATATTATTTTTCTGTAATTTTAAATTGCGTCCTTTAATTGTGTTAAGTGTGGAAACGAACAGATGAGCGGTCATTGTCGGTTGTAACCCATTGCTGTAACGCCGCACTGATAAGGCGACAATGACGGCTGTGTTTTATTCGCGGTAATATAAACTAATAATTTTATAATATTTGTAGAATATTACAATACCATAATGTTTAATAATAACTACTATGTTACTAATATATTCGTGAATACACTTCATACCTTGATACCACTACACTACACTTCATTGTAGTGTATACCTTAATACACTACAATGAATTCAATGCCAAAAATATATATTTACTTTCTCGCGCTATTTCATTTAAAGTTTTGAATAAAAACTTTATTGCTTGAAACTATTTAATTTTCGCCTCAAATAATTTTTACAATTTCAAATGAGTTTTACAAAAAATGACGGCTGAGGTGTGTTAATGCGGAGAGAAATTGTGGAATAAATAGCATTACATAACCACTACAAATGGCGAGAAAGTACGTGCTGTTTCAGCCCCACTAGTTCGATATCAAGAACTCTGTGGTCACGGGGTAAAAGTTCTTAAGCCAATTTTTGGCAAAATTGGGTTAAGTACTAAAACTACAAGTTAAGTATCTATATTTTATTTTAGTAAAACGACCGAATTCAAATGTTGCTTCCATAACGAGAAACAAACATTAAGAAATAGCGTTTAGCGTAGGAACAAGCGGTGGCTCGAAAATTTAACCCTTGTTTTCTCCAAACTAAGATTTTTGACTTAAGAACTTTTACCCCGTGACCACAGAACTGAAAATGTGGTCTCCGACCATGTAACGTGATAGACTTTTCTACATAACGGATCAAGATTTATCCACTTTTTCGTTATTAGGACGCGACGCGAAGAAGTTTACTGTCTAAAAATCACCGATTTCTGCTGCACGTTTATAACACTTTCTCTTTACTACGTACGTAGAAACCCAGAAAGTGAAAGTTGTGGCTGGGTTTTTGAAGTGAATGCTAACAATCGGCTTTTCTTAATTTTTTAATTGGAACGTAATATAAATAAATCATTTTCAATGTATTATTTGTTTTGCTTTCTTGGAAAGGGAACTTTTGTTTTCCTACCTTAAATTGTTATAGGTAATATTTTTGATTTTAATTAATATTATAGCCAGTAATGGCTCTTAATGAAGATTCTTTAGCCAAGATCTTGTTGCTTGTGATTTCATGTATGCAAAGAGAAAATCTAAAATACTAATATAGTTATTTTGTGTGGAATTACCGGGAAGCAACATACACTACTATGGAAGGAATCATAGGAAATCCCGGCAGACGTTCCGCCCTTCATCTCCCTCTTCCCCCTCCCATCCCCCTTTCTCACTGTCTCTCTCTCCATCACCCTGTCTCTGCCGCTCTCTGCCCATCTCATTCACATTTACTTGCAGATTCTGCACCTCTCTGAGCAGGTGAAGTAATATCGGGATGCGCCGGACCAGCAAAAATGTAATAGAATGTTCAGGAAGAGTTCATTCTGTACATTATGGTATGAGAAAGGTTTTTTTTCTGGCTTTCGGGCTCAAAGTTTTAGTTTTTAAAGCCTTAAAACGCCTCGTTTAGGATGTACACGGAAACCTCGTTTAGGAGTTATTTAACGATATAGATTCAAAATACTGTAAAATATATATAATATTTATTGGCCAACAGAGAATATGTCATATCTAAAATGTTTGCCAATAAATATTTGTTGGAACAACTTTCGAAGAGTGCCATCAGGTTGGTTGTGTACGACCTCTAGATATCACGTTTAGAACTTTTTAAAAATCTTGTACAAAAATGTATTTTGGCACTTCGAACACTTTTGAGACGCTGAGAAAATACAGGTGGATCCGCGATGTCAAAATATTTTCCCAAAGTTCGTTACATCACAAAATTTTACAATACCCTTCAAACTCGTTCATAACGTACTACTGTTTAAAAATCTGAAAGGAGAAAAAAATTACATCAAATGAGATGACTCTTTTCTCAATTCGAGTCACGTCTTCTCATATTCATAAACTGTAATCTCGGCGGGTCTACGTCATTCTCTTCACTAAATTTCAGTGCTCGCAAACTTAACTTGTGAAAACAATTTTGAATTTCCTCCACATTTTCTGAAACATTAATTGATATGGTTAGATGATACATTAATTGATACGGTTAAAGCACTGATATATGAACATCGGCTACAAGTGAATAGTGTAAAGCGAAGGAGTATGTGCTATTGCTTCTCACTGCAATTGTTACAACGTTGGTAAGAAGAAGAGTAATCGTAAATTTGTAAGCATTCTGTGGAGATGTGCTGCGGATGGCTGCGGATGCGCTTTACGCGTGAACTGGGGACGAATTGATGCAGGTGGATGTGATAACATGTGAAGGCAGTAGTGCGTTTGGTTATCTTCTCGTTTTCATGATTCTTCTTATCTACTCAATTACCTGACGTTATCTGCTTTTGTTGTCACATTGTTACAGCGTAACAAGCTAAAATTGTTTTCTCCCTAGGCTTCAAGTGGGACATAGTCGTCCGTTCAAGTATGTGAATCACGTATTGATTTCGGCGTAAGGTGATATTTGTTGTGGAACTCTGGTGAATCCAAGATATTGATAAGATGGTGTTGTTGAGAGAATATCGTATTTGTATGCCACTGTCTGTGGAAGAGGTATGAATGCGTTTGTTTTTGACGTACAGTACAGGTGTGCAAATGGCGTGAATGTGTTTTAGTCGTAGGTTTGAAGTCAGTGTTATTTTTGTAATGTTTGTTTCAGTATAAGATAGGTCAACTGTATATGATTGCTAGGCATAGTAATGAACAGACAGATTCTGGAGAAGGTGTTTGAAGTCGTAGAGAATGTGGAATGTGAAGATCCAGAGCACGGCAAAGGCCAGTACACAGAAAAAAGAATACATTTGTCTAGGTAAAATGTACTGCTTGCATTGAGAGTTAACCAGTCAGAGAAGGGTGCATTATTTTAAATTAAATGCTCTTTTTTCTTGTCTAGTCGATTGCCATACTGGATTCAAGCCATTATTCCAAAAGTTTTTTTACGTGACAGAAAAGGCTTGGAATTACTACCCATTTACTATTACAGGTTTGTACTGAATAAATAAAATCTCTCTTAAAAAACTCATCAGCTATGTAGTTATGACAGTTTTGCTGAATGAAATTTCTATCTGTTTCATGTGTGTTGTTGGATTTCTCCTTTGGACCAGAATACACAGTAAGTTTATGCTGTTATTTTTTCTGTCCTTTTTGTTTTTAAAGTTTGTATTAATTTAGATTTCCAGTTACATTAGTATCTGAAGGTCGCTTTGATGTTAGAATGTTGATTCCATACTCTGTGAGGTGCTAATGATTGCTGAAGGTTACCTTGTTTCTAGTATTTTTATTTACTGAAGGCATTTTCACTGCTGTTTCAGTGTTCCTTCGTGCCAAAGTTCAATATATACATTAAAACAAAGTATGAGAATAACAATGGAAGTACTGACAACGTATGTATTTATTTTTGGTTACATTTATGTAATTTAATTATATAACTTCTAATATTATTACACTATTACATTGTTTCAGTGTCTTGATTTGACACCTGAAGAACTTAATGATCGTTCAGTTGAGTATATTGATATTGCATATGATGAAGTTAGCCCCAAACATTACAAAGAAGAGGAAGTGAGTATGATAGAAATATCCTCAACATTATAGAAAGACATGTTTGAAAGTGTTTTTGTATATATATTCTATATTTCAAATATGATTTATAGGATGTGAAGGTTCTTTCAATCTCAGAAGACAGGTCGTGGGCCTCTGGTAGAAGGATGGAGGGATCAAACTACTCCAATTATGTGTTCCTACAAGTTGGTTCAAGTTTCATTTGAAGTATGGGGTCTCCAGACAAGAGCTGAAGATCTACTACAACGGGTGTGTTTCTGATTTGTGAAAAATCTTGTGTTTTTTGTAGACTCAAGAAGAGATATTAATGTTTAGAGAAGATTAGTTGCACAGTTCAGGTGAAAATTGTATTTTTATTTTCGTATAGTAGGAGAGAAGTACTTGCACAAATTAGTTCTTGAGGTTCTGGTAGATACCTACAACCTGCAAGACCAATGTACTGTAGAAAGTTTTGATCTTCACACACCAAAAACTTCTATTTGAGGCACTGAAGTTTTGATCACAAATGTTTATGTAGGCTGGATGAGAAAACATCATGCATTGCGAAAGATCCATGGGGATGCAAATACTTTCAGCATCTATGCCTTGCAGTTTATAACCCATACTTTCATGGATGCAAAAACTGCATCCGTGAAATGTTGTTAGTTTCAATTTATTTTTATAACATTTGGGTAGGTACTTAACAAGTCTTCAATTCAGTGCAATTTAATTTTGATGACTGTGTATATTTCTTGGTGTATCTGAAAATAACAATTCTTCCATGGTCTTTGAAATCTTTTCCCAAGAGTTAGTAATATCTTTTTGTGATAAACATTGAGAGTTTTGATCACAAAAAATATTTTGTGTGAAATAACAAGTTTTTTTTCTCTAGAGTTTGTGTATTCCATTAGTTGCATTTTGGTTCAGATGAAAGTTTAAATTAAGGAAAGTGAGGATTATGTTGGAGATATTTTTTTTACTTGTAATGCAGAATTTATTTGCAGTCTTGAGGAGTTAGTGGTTTTGGCAGTATTCAGTGTGTTTTAAACCTCTTTCATTAGTGGAAAGGCTGTATCTATAAAATTGTTGCTTGAAATTAAAATTAAGGTTTGTTATTAAATAAAAATTTCAACATATTGAAGGAGTTTCTCATGAAAATAATACTAATGTTTGAGATTTGGAAAGACAAAATTGATTGACAAAAACTCTTTTCTGCTGCATGCTGCTATACAAATATATAGATCAATTTCATATTTGTATAAATCATCCTCTGGTAGTTAGAGATAATGGAATATGAAAGATGTTCCAAGAAACAGGTCAAATAGTTTCTTTCAACCTCTTTGTAAAGAGGTGGTATGCTCTTATAGAAGCATGAGAATTTGCCTCCTGGTTATGTGCCTTTTTATACATGACTAAGATTGCTCAGGAAATTTAGAAATTTATAACAAATTTCTTGAACTTCAATACTGTGCTCAGAGGACCTGCAATCTTCTTGTTGTTTTACTCCATCGTTTTGATTTCCATTGGAAGATTAATAGATCAAAAAAGATTCACTAGCATGTTCTGAAAATAGTAAAACCTCGAATTACTGGGTTTCTTTTTTAGGTAAAGCTTACCTCATATAAGAAAATTGACTCTGTGTTCTTTCCGGTTTTGTGTTCACGACATAAACATTGATGTACTTTTTCAGAGCATACGTGAAATTCTTCTTTTGGGCCACCGCCAAGCTTTTGCATGGATTGATGAATGGCATGGCATGAATCTGGAGGATGTCAGGAATTATGAGAGCAAGATGCAGCAAGAAACAAATGAAAAGATGACACAAGCTGCAAAGGTAGATGAAAGTTCACGATCCAGCAGCTTGGAAGCAACTCTGGAGACGGAGACTGAACTGGGATTGCCCAGTACTCCTAGCAGTGGTGTATGTGCCCCAGTCTCCATGTCCACTTCTCCCACCAGCGGCTCCCCGACTACCCCCACCACACCCAAGACACCAAAGTCTTCATGGTTCTGGTAATAGTTGGAGGGCTGAAGGATGGCATGTACCCAGCACTGTAGGGATGTTGTAAGAGAACAGCTCTCGAAGTAGAGATCATGAGAAAGTTGTGGCAGGATTTTGAAAGAATGTAATTTTTTGGTACACTGAATGACCAGGTGCTGTAAGCACATAGCAGATGACGTGGAAATGTATAACAAATATTAATATTTGGTTTCTTGTTTTGGCTGGCTTGTTTTCAAGAGAACTTGCAGTTTTCCATGTTGGGAAAGCCAAATTGAAGTAAAGTATCTGATTGAATGAATATCCTAGTATTGCATTTTTCTAGCACAAGTATTATGCATAACTTTGGTCAACAGTTCTTGTCCTATTGTATCAAATCTGAAATAGTTCTTTTAAATTCCTGTCAGTAACTTCCTTGTGTATTAATTTATTTGATACATATGATGTTATAGGTGCACTCACTAGGTGGCCCTGGCAATAATCAGTAGGTGGTGAGATCAATTCCTTTAGCAGTCTGAGAGTAACAAATGTGGGTGTAGATG
This sequence comes from Acheta domesticus, assembly GCA_031308135.1. Taxonomy (NCBI): domain Eukaryota; kingdom Metazoa; phylum Arthropoda; class Insecta; order Orthoptera; family Gryllidae; genus Acheta; species Acheta domesticus. Next base: position 46,703,974 of record JAHLJT010009355.1, read on the forward strand.
CTGGAATGTTCTTGGAAAGATTGTGTGCTTGAGCACTTTCTTTATTAAAATGTGTCAGTCTGTGGCAAATGCAATGGAGGAAATTGAGTTCTGTTTATGTTCACTGGTAATCCTGAAAATAATGTTTCATGTAAAGCATAGAAAATTAATGTTAATTCACTCACAGTATCATTTTGTGAATAGAAAGTGATGGCTTTGATTGTGTCTGTGGAAAATTATGTTCATTGCATATTGCATGATAGAGTTGTGTCTCCACATTCTGTTAAATTTTTTCTCGGTGTTACATTATGTCTATAAAATTAATGTCAAAAAATATGTCAGTGGGCCCATTGTATAGTTTTACTAGTCACATGCCTGTCTTAAAGGCTAAAGATATCTCAATTACCAATTTCAACTCTGTGGTCTGTTCCATTGCAATGTAGAATTTACAAGTTATTTCATAGTATGTTTATTAAAAAGAGTGTTAAAAATATGTTAAAATACTTGATGTTGCTATATGTACATATATAGTTTTATGTACTGTCTTGTTGTTGTTTTGAAGGATTAGATATTGGAGCATAACATGAATAATTTATTTTGTATCTCAGGTAACGGGGATCTGGTTTGAATTGTAAATCTTTTTTTAAAAAACATTACAATTTCTAGATGACATCTCTGTCTTTAATAGTGAAATCATTACTTGAAGTAAAGTTGATTGCCATAGTTTTTAAATTTATTCATGCTATGTAACAAAAAGAATGCATTAAAATTTTATTAATTCAAAATTGAAAACTGTTTTAAATAATTTTGTAATAATTTTTGAGATAGACAGGGTAGCATTTACAACTTTCTCTTTGTGTAAGCTAATTTTGAAACCGTACATATTTGGCCTTCTATATTTACTGACATCTTTGTGACAAATATGTTGACATCTACGAAAAAAATTCTTCTTCCTGATGAATCACTAAAGGTCATCTTTAGCATGTATTTGTGTGTGTTTGTGTGTGTGTGTGTGTGTAGCAACAGGATTTTTATTCTTGCTTATTTTGGGGGGGTATTTATATGTAAGAGTCAGGGGGTCTTGATCCTGATTACATCCTGAAAATTTGAAAAAGGGGTTTTTTTTAACATTGCACTAAAGGATGTTTTCTTTGCAATTATATCCTTGTCCTTAAAGGTTTTTAATGGCACTTCTATAAAATGGTTTGACCATTCCGAGAACTTCATTGTTTGATGTTGAACTTTTTAATGCCTTCTAAATATACTACAGTGCAATAAAATAATGAGTATGTGATGAAATGTTTGCTTTGACAAACATGTTATGCTCCAAAGACCAGTTCTCAGTTAAGGTTCTGAGATGTACATGTACAGTGTTTGTTCTGTCATAGATTTCCGTTTTCTTCTCCATATACTGTACCGTGATATACAAGTGTTCTTTGACTCATTACAACGATGAGATCCTAAGTGTTTGGTGTACATCCTCCCACGACAAGCATTTGCTCTTGGAGATCAATAAGACATGAAAGTGTAGATGATAGTGACCTAAATGAGAGTCTGTAGTTAAATTTTAATTCTCCTCAGAAAGTATATTTTATTATTCTTTTATTTATGTTTCCCTAAAAATAGTACTTACTGAAATATTACTGATTAGTGAAGATAAAAGTATTCTAATTAGTTTATTGCTGTCAAGTATTGTCCTTGTAACAGTAGTTGTACTTTTTCCATCACTGCCACTTTCAATGAGTGCACACATTGTTTTGGCATAAGTGAATGGCTACTTTGTCTCTGAAAATTGTATATTGTTTTATTGCTTTAGAATTTACAGCAAATAAGTTTTTCTGGTCTAGAGTATTTGGTGATGTCTTAAAATATTCTGGGCTTTTGTAGCTACTTGATATTTGAATTTTGAATTGAACTTTTGAGATCATATGTGTTTTTATTTTGGTGCAAGATTTTTTTTTCTTTCTTTTCTTTCTTTTTTTTTTTTCCACTGCACAAGTTGTGATCAAACTAGACTGTACAATTCAGATTGGAATGTTTTCTCACATGTAGCTATGTAGACATTGGAACAAATAGAGCTAGTTTTCAAGGAAGACATGTAGATTAAATGGACTGAGAATATGAGACCAATACTTAGTTTCTTTGGGAAGGGAAGAATGGTAGGTTTCTATCAGGTCTTTGCTCAGAACAAACTTTATACTTATTTTTGAAGAGATATTTAATGCTGTATTTTTTTATGGTTGTCTGGATATAATACAACAGATTCTTCTGTTCTTTTGTAAAGATTGAAACCATATTTCAAGTGAGACACTATGTTTTTAGTCTACTTAAATGTATTTTAGAGTTCCTCGAAAGAATGTGCTTTTGAATAAAATGGGAAAATGTCCGTATTGATTATTGGTAAATTGAATTGTGGGCAATTGCTTTCTCATCTATCATACTAGATATACTTTTTTTTGCCTCTCTATGGATTTTTGTTGTTTTAGAATGCATATATATCTTAAATCTGAGATATTTGCACAGCTCACACATTTTTGAGATTTGTTCTGGTAAAAATAATGTATATATTTTTGTTGAGAAGTGGTTTATATTAAATTTTAAAAAAGTTGTTCTGCATGAAGAGGTTGATGTATGTTTTTGCCAGTTTGACTGTGTTGCCTGTCTTCTGTATTTTTAATGGTCTTTACAGAAATATTTCTGTGTTAATTGTAAATTACTTAGAAAAAAAATGCATTTAGTAAAAAGACATTAGTCTTCAGTGGCTCAACAGGGTTCTTTGATGTTTTGTGTAGAAGGTCATGCCCATGTGACTTGTAATGTATGTGTTTATTTTTATTGTTTGTTATTTCTTCTCTCTTCTTTTGAAGTTCTTCACTAGTTGTGCCATAATATAATAATGTTTCCTGAGACACATTTGTTGCAGGTTATTTTGTGATATACTACATATTTGCTCATTTGCTGTAAGCGCACTTTGGGTACCAATCAGGAATTAAAAAATTGTTGATGTCTTTGTACATGTCACTATTACCTTCAATGATGTTTCCTTGATGTGACTGCAATTGTCATTCATGTTATCACATGCTAATGTATGTGTCCGATTTTCTTGTGCAGTTGTTTGTGGAAGTGTCTAACCTACTTGTGTATATTTCAATGGTAAAGAAAAAAAAACAACCAAAAAAAACAAACAAACAACAATCTCCTTGAATCTGTACAAGTAGTCTTAAAATAAAGTTGTTCCCTCAGCCTTGTTTTGTTTGAGTGATTCATTGTGATATTAAGTGGTCTTGTTATCATAGTGTTAAATGTTATTTCATGTATTGAAAATAAAGATCTTAAAGTTTTTCCCCAAAAATATTACGATCTGAATGCTGTACAATGTTGATCATTGGACTAAAGTATGTTCAGGGAAAGCAGCAAGCAGGATACACAAAAAAAAAATGAGTTCCTGGGATAAACAAAAACCGTTGTTTTGTTTGGTTGATAAAAATTACAGAGATGTAAATGAGCACTTGTATTGCCCTAAACCCTTCACACATATTATGTAGATGAAGCGAGATTATCTTGTAGATAAATTATGCTCCTGTCATCTGCAGATAACATAGGTGAACAGTGGAGTTACAAATCAGTATGAAATAGTACATATAGAATTTTACAGTTGGCAGAATTTACAAATTCTTGGGTGTTCATACAATTTCCAAAACTTAATACACCTTTCAGAAAACGAGATTTGCTTAGAATGACCAATATGTCTTTCTACCTGCTGTTGTACTCAATAATTACTTGCAGGATATTACGCATTCCTCAGGAAATGGATTTTCAAAGGCTGCCTGCAAGCTAGTAATAAGTCATATTTATTACTTTTTCAATAATACTTTACTTTCATCTCCTCATGAGATGCTTTTTATATGTGATATAAGTGAACATAAATGCAGTCAGTGTAAATAGATTTGTTCGTTGTCAACATTAGAACACCAAAAACCAATTTATTGTGGCTAATTCTTTCAATTCAAGCAATTTTGGAAGTAATTTGGTTGACTGTAAATATTTATGGTTCTACAGAAAATAGCTATAATGGTGTCCATTGATAAAGGATTCCTCTTAATAACTTGTATGTTGTTATACTGCAGTAGAACATGACAGAGAAGGGAGTCTTTGGAAAATGAAAGGCTCTGTGTAATTTAATTTTTTTTATTTTTAGGTAGAAATGACTTCAATTAAGAAATGGATACAAAATAATTATAATTTACAGTGTATAATAATAATAATAATAATAATAATAATAATAATAATAATAATAATAATAATAATAATAATTTTATTGCTTACGGACTTATAATACATAAGTTTCAAGCAAAGTTAAAATCATAGCAATTTTTACAATAATATTTTTGTAGAGTAAATTATGTTTTTAAAATATATGATATATAGAGGAAATTTTATAGTTACAATAAATATTAAAGTAACATACACTAGAAATCTGATAAACATACAGTGAAAATATCTGCAAAAAAATCTAGAGTAATTACAATATATAATTAAAACTACAATACATGAGGTACATTGTGATTTATATTTAAGTTAAATAATATCACACCTTAAAATTGACTTAAATTATATGAGCAAATTTCAAGTAGATAATTTTTCAGTAAATTTTTGTAAATTTGTTGTTTTTTTAAAATTTGTTTTCTTAATATAATTTGGAAGTTTATTATACAATATTATAGTTTTTCTATATGGGTCTTAATTTGTTGAGGATTTAGAAGAATGCCCTGTGATAGTTTTGCTGCCCTCTTGTGTTGTAGTGATACATTTCTTCATTTTGGGTGAAGTGTATACTGATGTTCTTTTTCATTATTAATATTAGTCTGTAAATGCTGCTCCTACAGTTATGTTATTTTTCCTACAATAGTTTCTACATGGTTGTCTGGGTTGTAAATTCAAAATGTGTCTAATAGCCCATTTCTGTAGTGTCATTATTCTGCACGTATTTGCATTGCATTGCCTATATTTTAATTCCATATTGTAGGTGTAGGTGAATAATACCATAATACATTAAGAAATTCATGTCATTTTGGTACATATTACAATTTTATATGCTGAAAACATATTTTTTTCATTATGAAAAGGATCCTTGAGATGAATTCTTTGATACTGAATTGAACCTTGGATAATTGAGTATTCAATATTCGAAATGAAACCACTTTTTTATTAAGTAGGTATTCCAAAAGTCCAGGATGTATCACTTGTTAGACTGAAGGTTGGACTAAAATTGAACAAGAAATGATGCCACGGATATCAAAAGAAGAGCTTCAAAGAATAGTAATATAAGCTAAGAACAGGGAAAGTCCAGTAGATGGAATTGCCATGGATCTAATAAAATGAAAGGGGCAAAGAACTTGTTGGCATTGTGTTAGAATTGCTCAACAAAGTTTGTAAAACCCAAACCTAAAAGAATGGCAAACAGGAATGATTATAAACTGGCATAAGAAAGTATGGAAAACACTTTAAAAACTACAGAGGGGTAACGTTTCGACCAACAATATTAAAATTCTTTGCTAACATATTAAGAAACACACTGAATTAATAAAGTGAAACATTCCTGGGTGTAAAACTAAATGATTCAGAAAAGGAAGGAGTGCAAAAGAAGCAACATTCACAGTACAAACAATCCTGGACAGACACAATGAAGTGAACTTACCTATTGTTCATAGACTTTGAAAAGGCAAAGTAAATAGAGAGGTGTAGAGAGGCAGAGTAAATAGAGAGGAGAAATGTGGTAAATACTGGAAGAAGTTAAGAACTATAGACATAAGAAAAGGAATTCAAAGTCTTTACGCAGAATCACAGATGAGTATAAAATAATGGAATAATGGAAAAGTGTTGAAATTTTTGATAACAAACAGAGGACTAAAACAGGGATGTTCTCTGCCACCATACCTATTCTACACATACCCCAACCATATCATTAAGGAGTGAAAACCACCAAACATGACCAGAATAAATCTCCATAAAAAACAGAAGATCTAATCAAACAAATAGACTGATCGAATTCTTTATGCAGATGATAGTTATAATAATGGGATCAGAAGTTGACTTGTAAATTACAGGAAATAAATGGTATAAAACCTGCACTGAAAAATATTGTGAACATTTTCACAAGCAAGAGAAAATCAATGACATGTCAAGAGAAGAAATAAGAAGAATCAAAATTTTCATTGATAGGCAAATATTAGAACAAGAATCCAAATTTAATTATGTAGACAATATCATTAGACACAGATCAGAGGACATAGAAAACAAAATACAAAAATACAACAGAACAAATGGACTGATCAAATGATATTTCAGAAGAGATATAACTGAAGTGATTAAATTAAGAATACACTGATTTTAAAACCAGTACTCGTATATGGATCAGAAGTTTGGACAACGAGAAGTAGGACAATATTAAGTCATATTAAGGGATCAGCAAAGAGTAACAGATATTAGAAAAAGGCTTAGAAGAAAGAATGTAATAGAAGAAATACAGGAAAGTCAGAAGAAATGTTTTTCATACATCAACAGAATGAAGAGAGAAAGACCCTCAAAAACTGCATTGAACTGTTAGTGTGAAGAGGAGGCCACAAAAGAAATGGTTAGATTGCAAACACTTGGAGGACTAAAAACCTACCCAGTCTACTGGGAAACAGGAACAGGCACCATGCCTAGCAGAGGTTTATCTACAGTATGGCAGACATGGCAAGTGCCATGGGCGCCACTAACAAAGGGCACTATTTAGAGTATACCCGCTAAAACAAATAACAGTAAATTTTTGTTTGTCATGGGCGCCATGGTTTGCCATGGGCGCAAATTTTATGCTTGCCATGGGCGCCTGAATACCTAGATACGCCTCTGATGCTTAGTAACATGCAATGTATGATGATGAGGATGTGTTTCTTGAATGACCCTTTATTATAAAGGTAATACTCAACATGGTGAATTGTTTTTAATTAAAGAAGTTACAGTAAATTCACAATGTTAATGTTATTTAATGTTAATATTCACTTTTCACAATTTTCCTGATAATGAAAACAGCATAGATTATCTGGATTTGCTAAGTGAATGGCTCTATGTGGTTCTTCCACTGTGATTAACCCTTAAGTAATCATTTTGGGTGTAAAGGCATCTTCTGATAACCTTTAATATCTGTTTTAATAATAACATATTGACTGTATTGTTTTGCAATTCTCAGAATCTCTCTTCATGACTGATGTTGACTCGGGGACAAAAATGATGTAAAGCAAAATCTTCCAGGAGAAAGAAACTTCTCAGAAAAGAAAATTCCACTGTACTCGTTTCAGGTTTTGATGTAACAGCATTGGAAAACCTAGGAGTGGAGGAGGATGTTTGCACGGGGCTTTAACCCTCCAAAAGCTGATAAAATATATTCACAAATGTAGTTTTTACTAATTTTCTATTGTAACAAAATATATCAAATTTTATATCTCAATTAAATAGTTATAAATAACTGTAATTAAAGAAATAAAAATAAACTTTAAATTGAGGATTAATGAAAAGATGAAGTCAATTGGACACTGCCCTTGCAGAAAAATCCTGGTCGTGCCATTGTTAACAGAACAGATGTTAACAGAACACTGTTAACAGAAGCAATGCATTGTTTTTGCATTGCTTTGGGACGGTCCATAAATTACTTAACGCTAAAGAGGGGTGGGGGAGGGGTTGAGGCAGTGTTACATAGGGGTAAGAGTGTATTAGTTTGATGAAACGTTACATTGATATTTATTTATTTTTTTTCACATTTTTCAATATTTGCTGAAATATTTCCTTTCTTTGAGTCTTGCACTAAAACATTAAAATATTAACTAATTAGTTTTAAAACAAATAAAAATTAAAATTATTATATGTAAATTTTTAAAATAAATGGAAATATTTTTTCATCAGTTTCTTATTGAATCTGTAAGATTACGAAAAAAATATTTAAAACTGTTATGTAGTATATTCTAGAATCCATTTAAATTGGCGCAGTAGACTCCTGCCCAAGCATCAACTACACCGGCCTGTGTGCACTACTTATGATGAGAAAGTTTCTTGCCTATTCGCCCTTCCTTCACTCACAACTTGTGCCAATCATATAGTTAGGTGCAGTCATCATCGCCAACTAATTTGTACTTTAATTATCATAAATTTTAATGTTCATCTCAAGTAAAATGAATAAAAATAGTTTTTATTCTGCTACAATTTATTTTCATTTCTTGCATTTACAAGAGGGAGTGGTGTCGCAATCGTTACGTAATTATTTAGGGGGGTTCAAGCGCGCGTTACAGGTGCGTTAGAGGGGGTTAGAGGGGTAATGAAAATACTCCAAATTTGCGTTACGTAATTTATAGACGGTCCTTTACGAAAACTCCATATATTTACTAATCTACGCTGTAAATTATTTTGTACAAAGCGATTATAAACAAGAAAATTTGCTAGTCAATAGACGTATAACTATATTGCTGTTTAGATTTTGCCTTGACAATAATTAATATTTAAGATTTATTATAAAGGGCCAATATTATACAAAAAACATATCTTTAAAAAACGGGAAAACGACAGTAATTATTAATATAATTAAATGGCTTCCATTGGGAGATGTTAGTAATAAGCGCTCGACTTCCGTCTGACAGCCTGCGATTGTGTAGGTCGCGCTTCGTCTTTCGAGGCACCCGCCGAGCGCGCGCCCGCTCTAGCGGCGCGGCGTCGAACTACGGGGCCACGGGGCCGGGAGACGCGCTTACTGCCCCACGCGCGCTCGAAGTCTTCGGTCGCTCTTCGCGGGGCGGCTAGAGAAGCGCCCGCCCCGCCCGCCGACCAGCGCCAGTGCTAATTGCCGTCTTATTATGAATGAAGCAACGCGCGTGTGCGGTGTCGGGTCCGTCCCCGCTGGGAATACTAGTCGGTGGACGTGTCCGGACTAGGAGATCGGGGCTCGGTGCGCTGTTTTCGCCTCGAGCGACGGGCACGGGCGTGCGTCGCGGGACGACCGCATGCGTTTGTTTTTGTGGTGTGACATGTGTCGGCGAGGGTTGCTGCCGTCGCCGCGTGGGTCTTCGTGATCGAGCGTTTTGACGGCGCCTTTGGATGAAGCAGGACTGATGGGCGCCGGACAAGTGTCGCACTCGAAAGTTTGGTAAGTGGGTCATTCGAGCACCCGATTGCGTCGTTCCTGCCATGTGCCACCCTCCGCTGTCGCTGTGCGTCCTTACGACAACACGTCGTTGTCACTTGTCAGAGCACTTGGCAGGTTTAGTAATTTTTGTGTTGTCTTGCATTCTGTGTTTGTGACTGTTACAGTTATAGTGACTGTTTCTGATACTATTTGTTTTTTATGTCGTCCGTTGCAGCATTCCCTTGCACGGTACAAATTAGTCCAATTCAATAACAAAGTACTTGAGAACATTTAAAACAATTGTAACTGGAAAGTGACGTTGAAATGAGAAAGAAGAATAAGAAGCGGAAAGTGAAAGAAATGTTTTCCTATTATTCCATTTGGTTTACTTGCTCTCTAAACGTACAAATATTGCATTATCTTTCACGAGCTGTAAGGAAATCAGCGTGCCGTTTGGGGACGTGAAGTTATTCTGTACAGTCAAGCAGAATTTTATAATTTTAATTCACGAATACGAATCGCTGAGGTTTCTGAGTGGTATGTCAATACCTACAATGTCGTAAGATCATTGTTACTTTCGAGGATATTGACGGGGAAAGAGAAAACTACCACTCGCGAAAATAATAAGAGAATGTTCGTAACAATAAAACGTTGGTAATATTAATGTTCCTGCATGAATTATATCTGTATCACAGAAATCGTTCCTTGTCGGATAGTATTTTCTGCAAAAGATTAGTACCCTCAAAGAGTGGTTGGGGAAATGAAATGAAAATCGTAAAGCATTAGATTTCTAAGGATGACAGCGTAGTGAATTATTAAAGGAAGCAGAAAGAGGCGCAGAAGCGAAATTAGGTTAATGAGAACGCGAGCTTAGCGAGAAGTCGCACACTTGGACGCGATCTTGGCCTTGGCGTCGGAGCGTAATTGTTCGAAGTAGATTGCCGGCTGAAGGAACAGCTGTTCTTAGGAGATATCGTGAAATCTGCAAAGGATCGATTGCTCTGGGAATTATTTCATTAACAGCTGGGTATATTTTTACGAGCAAATTATGAGGGAAATATTGTCTTTGTTTGGTGGAAGTAGTATGGGTTTTTATTGCAATTAATTAGCAATTGAAAATTAGTGCAGTGGCATTATTTCATTATTCACCTGTTCTTACTGAAAACAAATTGTGTCTTTAAACTTAATGCGATCTGTGAAGTAATTATTTTATCGTTTATCGAAGCAAGGTAATAAAACATCATTTCTTGAGAAGGTCTTGCCACTCCGTTTGGTTTCAACGCTTTTACTGAACTAATAGTGCCACAGCTGCACTTCATTTTTCTCATTTTTTGCAACTTTTACGTAATATTATTATACTTCTGAATATTTGTGTAATTTTTGAAAAGTTATAGTACTACACCGAAAAAACTGTCATGTTTTTCGGTACATTTAGCTCTACTTATGTTATAAAGACAATACAAATAAAACAATAAAAGCTTTAAGGACAAAATTAAGTTCATTATGTTACGCGTTCAGAATTATTTCAAATTCCGTCAGCCTTCATACTGCTCGTTGTGAATATTTTGCGAATGTTCATTCCCGCCTGAGATATGGCATAATATTCTGGGGAAACTCATAGCTCCCAGACTTTCAGATTACAAAAAAGAATTGTACGAATAATAAGCAAATCCAACCCACGTGATTCTTGTAAGTCTCTCTTTATTAATCTAGGAATTCTACCATTACCTTGTCTCCTGATTTACGAATCAGTAGTTTTTGTCAAAAATGACTTACTTAAGGGCAGGAATATATTTTCAGCAAACGCCGATGTCTATAAGTATAACACACGACGTAGTAATCATATTCACCTGGTGGCAGTATCAACAGCTCACTACAAAAAATTCACATACAATTCATGTACATTACACTTCGCCAGATGACATCAAACGATTAAATTCGATAGAAAAGTTTAAGTCCCAAGTAAAATCTTTTCTGCTGCGTAACTGTTTCTATACAATTCTAGACTATACCGAGCATCAAAAGGAAAGTAACATTAATTTTAACAATGATAGATAATGTAATAATTTATCATTTGGACTGTATAATTCTAAAGAACCTGTTACAAATATTGTACCACAGCTTCTGGGTCGATGGCCTCCATCTCGATCAGGTTTTTCGTCCAGTTTCCCTGATCCTTTGAGCAAATGCTGAGATGGTCCCTTGTTTTGCTTCTGGACATAAATGTAACTTCATTATTTGTGCACGTCTTCTGAATTTCAGTGGGAAATATAGTTATTCAAATACTGTTTTCCATATTGTCGCGGCAAAAAGTATTATTCTTTCATGAGGAATATAATGAGGGTTAAGGGCACAAATTTATAGCTAATTTACCTTTGAAAATATATTTTATTACATAGGAGCGAATATTTTGTCAACAAACGTGAAAAAAACCCTCTTTTCTCTGCATTCAAAATTCGACTAGAATATGGTTTAGGATAGAGATCACAGAATTATGAAAACGTGCACAACTTTCACTTCTCCCCATAGCTCGTCACATACAGTTTTTAACTGATTTTGACGTAAATAAATAAATAAATAAACAAAATTGGCGCTATTTTTGAAAAAAATGTTTTTAAAATTTTGCTTGTAGTTCACGCAAATTACGCGAAAACAAATCACAATTTGAAAAAATTATACATATATTATTTATATAGCTACTTTTGAGGAATATATTTCATTAAGACCGATCTTTAACTTCAATAGTTGTAGGAAGACGCCGCAAAAATTAAACTTTTGCAGTTTTCGAAAATTTAGAGATTCAAGGAAATCGGATCTGCACAATTTTTACAAACTTTAATCTTTCCCTATGGGATTTCATGTAATATACCTCACCCCCAAACCAGCGGACGGTCGGTCGGGTCGGTCGGGTCGGTCGGGTCGGTCGGGTCGGTCGGGTCGGTCGGGTCGGTCGGGTCGGTCGGGTCGGTCGGGTCGGTCGGGTCGGTCGGGTCGGTCGGGTCGGTCGGGTCGGTCGGGTCGGTCGGGTCGGTCGTTTTTAAGAAAATGGCGTTTAAGTGTTCCTATAAATGTGGAATTTGAAGCTCTTTTTCACAGAAAACTATTGAGTTTTCGAAAAATTTCATTTGAAACACTTCTAGTCACTAACGCAGTATTTATAACAAACCGCTGGAAATGTGAATATTAATGGGGAGAGAGATACTTCAATAAAATTACATTTGTATAATTTGTCAAAATCAGAAGAATACAGCAAAATTAATTCTGCGTCATCTTAAACAGTGCAATAAGCACTACCCATTATTTGAAGAAGTTTGAAAAGTTTAGGGCCTCATGAGAAGTACCTCCAAAATTTAAAGAATTATTTTCAAATTCACAAGGCCTCGAATCTGAACAGATCGATCGGGGATTATTTATTTTGGAAAAACTCCTTGACTGGTTTTGATACTAGTGTTGTTCACACATGGACGAACGGACGCACGGACGAATAATTTGACGGATGTTTGAAAAACAACAACAAAATCACCCTTTTCCTCTCAGAGGTTCCCAAAACTAGTATTTTCGTTAAAATTTCGATTTTGGTTTTCGGTAGAAGTACATAACTTTCTCTGTACTATGTGTATTACTTACGTAGTACACGGGAAAGCAAGAATGATGAATGATTTTCAGTTCATTAAATTGTTAATAAATGACGAATTATTTTCAATTTACCCGTTGTAGTATTATTGTTGTTATTATTATGTTGTTGAGTCTTACATTTTGATTAAACATATCTACGTACTAAAATAAAAGTGCTGTATAAATATGTGACTAAAACATTTCTTGGTTATACGAAAGATTGTCTCAGTAATTAGTGGATTGACAGATACAAAGTATACCAAGCGCATGCCTTGCTGATTTAATTTTAGTGCTAATTTTACAATTTGAAATGTTACGTAAGTTTTGTTTGTTATGACCACTTTCAAAACAATAACAGGTGAATGCGAAATTGAAAAGTAGACTGCGTGTTATGTTTCAACGAGTCTATTGTTTCACAGGAAATACATAAGAGTGTATTTATTTCAATGTTTGATTGTCTTCAGTCCTTGTTTTTAATGCCAGCAAATTTGAAGAGGGCGAAGTTAAAATCTTCTTTAAATCTCCGACACGTTTCAGTGCCGTATAAGTCTTAACAATTTCAAGGTCTGGAGCAACAAGCGATAAGTGTCTCCTGCGAAGGTTCTGAATGACGTTCGACTAAGAGTTCACCGAACACTATTTGCTTTTGCTAAAGCT
>JAHLJT010009355.1:46718375-46885597 GCA_031308135.1 Acheta domesticus
AATCGTAACTGTGTTGCACTCAAATTCTGTGGAACAAGGAATAAGTAAAAACGTAAACACGTAAAATAATTTGTATGGTATTTTGTTTCTCTAAATATTGAAAAGAAAAGGAATAAAATTTACCTGACTCTCTCCGTTGTTCCTGTTTTGAATTTACGTCACTATTGCTCTTAAAAACAAAACATTGTGCCATCTGATGTAATCAGAGAATTCGGTTGACATTGCTATAAAAAATTACGCCAGTAAGTAGTTAACATACATTAACAAACGACGACACAAAAAGGCTAATGTAACATCTCAGTAAAAATCGTTGCACTGATTTAAGAATCAAAAATGTCTCTTCCGCTCCTGTAAGTGGTAGTTGCGTGAGTGTACTCGTGTAGATGTGGATATGAGTAGCTGCAAAGATTAGAACACAACTGACTCATGCGTCCCTGTCCTCTTGGACCATAGTGTCAAAAAAAGTACCTACATGAAGTACAAATTCTGCGTGAATGCCGTCTAAAATATAAATGTGTATTAAATAAGACGTTTGGTTGTCTGAGATCGACCAACCAATCATGCAATACACAAAACAAACAATACGCAAGGTGACTTTTGAATCGGCGAGAGGATTTTTACCTATGTATAGGGAATAACATTTTGTGTAAAATTGTTCTTTTGGTTACTTCAGAGTTATGTTAATCAAACAACGCTTATTTTTTTCCTCCATGAGTCTGATTTCAAAATTATTTTGTATCTGAGATCTAATGACTACTCGTCGGTTATACATATGTATCGCAATTTCAATGCGGGAAGTTTCTTTGAATTGTAAAGTTACTGAATTGTAAAGTAATAGTTATTATTTCAAGGTTTACAATACTACAGATTCATATTGAGCAAAGGAAACGTCGCTATTAAGAAATAAACTATTAATGAGGGAGTTGCGGGAGATACTACGCACGATTCACAGCAGGTGTGTTGACACCGGATACGACGTATGCTTTCATTTATGAGGAAAATTCTGGAGATCGCATTTTTCTGTATTAGGAGGAGGGATTTCTTACGCATAGTTCAACAATTTTAAGTGGTAATCTAGGTGTCTGTAAAATCTCTTCGAAAAGCTGGTATTTTCAATTGAATATAAAATACACGAACATTTGTTTCTTCTGCCGAACAAATAACAGAAAAAGTAATCTGCAAAATTTCATTTGGAATATCTGAAATTTACGTACACTCCGAGTAAGATGCAGGATTCAGCAACGCAACCTGCTACGCATCAAGAAACATGTTAAAATTGAAGTTCTAAAACTAAAATACATTTGCACAGCTGCAAATGTATTTTAGTGTGGATGACCGTGTGGATGACCGCGTGGATGACCGCGCGGTGCAGCGGAAGGCTTTTCCGCGTAAGGACATTCCCGAGGTGATTGCCGCGGGCGGGCGTCGGGACGGCTGTGGCGGCGGAGGCGGTGGCGGGCGGCGTGAGTGCAGACAGCCGCCGCTGCTGTTTTTGCTGGTCGGCGGCGGCAGTTTAAAAGGTCGTTGAATCCCACCGACCGCCGCACCGCCTCCGCCGCCCGCCGCCGCTGTCTCCTGCAGCTAAGCAGTTGCGACTTGCGGTGCGATGCGGGCGAGGCCATCTTTTCCATATTTTGAATACTGTGCCTTTGGCAGTGGTGGGTGCAGGGGGGGGGGCGGCATGGGGACCAAATTTCGTTTGTTACCCTCCTAAATTTTTTCGTTTGTTACCTACTTTTATTTGGCAAAACTGATTTAAATATTTGTTTGTGTTAGAATTATTAATTATTTAAAAAATAATATTGTATAGTATATACAGTACATCATATATACAGTATCATGTATCAGTGTATCATATATACAGTACAAAAATGATATACAAAATAACAAACATGTTTACTATTTAACAAAAGTCTGTGATTCCCCGCCCCCAAATGATCGGTTGGATACACCCCTGGCCTTTGTTGTGATTCCCCTACACTGCTCATATTTTTAGTGCCTTCCATTTTTAGTGTATTGTTTTGTTCTTGTAGAAATTAAAAAAATTCATTATAACATTTATTTCAACTAAATTCAACATTTTAAACTTTAATTGAACTTTAAAAATAATTACCTTTTTTCGTTTAAACAATTAAGTATTACGCAGATAAACTTACTTATTGAAATACACACGGTCACCAATAATTACTTGTATGGGACGTAAGTATCAATATTTATTAATGTCCAAGAAGTTTTGTAAACGTACTTTAAACTTTTGAAATTGATGAGAGGTTTTGCAATCCAACCCTTTTTCGGCGGTTGTCATTTTATACGTCTAACTTCAAAGAGCCAACTAATTTAAATTTCTCTTCCGATTGCATCTTTCCTTTTCTCAATGGCACCTCATTGTCATCATAGGTGTCGTTACTGTATTCTTATTATTAGGGCCCGGATAATTATGTACTAAAAATTAGGAAAATATGTACATATATATGTATTAAAATGTATAGAAATATGTACTAAAAAGTAAGAAATATGTAACACTTTAATTATTATATCGTATTCGTTTTAATAAAATACTTTTGCTTAAATGTTGATCTGTAAAGACTTAATATACTCGTAAAGAACAAAATTAAAACATAATTCTACTCACAATTCTGTTATTTACAATGGTCTCCGTAAAAAATGAGAAACAAATATTTGTTTCAAATACTTAGAAACTAGCTGAATGTGACGTCGCCGACGCTTTAAATTACTTTCGATTGTTTGACTTGTTTTTTTTTTCTTCGTCTTTCTTCGTCTTCCTCGTCTTCATCTTCTTTGTCGTCTTCTTCTTCGTCGTCTCCTCCTCCTTATTCTTCGTCGTCTCTTCCTCCTTCTTCGTCGTCTCCTCCTTCTACGTCGTCTCCTCCTTCTACGTCGTCTCCTCCTCCTACGTCGTCTGCTTTTTCTACGTCTTCTTCTTCTTCTTCTTCGTTGTCCTCGTTTCTCTATCTTTCTCTTCGTCGGTATTGGTACTGGAGTTTAATCAACACCACCTACATCTACTTAGGTGACGTTGATATAGTTCCCGGCATACTTACCAAGATCACAACGCCAAAACACGAAAAAACACGTTTTTGGAAATTTATTAGAATTTTATAGCCATTTCTGGTAACAAATTATCAGTTCCCCATTAGGACGCCGAGACGCGTCGAATGACACCTCGTTTGTCTCCACTAGTGCACGGGAATTAGTCTACCCGTGAGAGACGGAACGGCTCATCCGCAAGCATGCACACGAGGAGTTTACTCAAATACTCTATAGGGATGAATTTTTTCCTATTATCTGTTCGAAGGCCTTGTACCGACCAAGTGTTCCACATTGCATGAAGTCACTAGTGTATATTTAAACTTTGTCCCAACATATCACTGTTCAATGCTATTCGCGGATTAGGAAATAAAAACAATGCTGGTTGATATTTAATCAATTGACTCTTAGCACAAATTCAGCTTTCTTTAATAATGTTCTTACCCAACACGCTATTGCTTGACTTCTCTGAAAAGATAAACCAAACTTTGCCTACAGCAAATTCCCAGTCTGCGTTACCACAAGGTTTAAGCCAATCACCGTGAATTATTTTCTGTCCTTTTCTTATCCAAAAGCTGCAGTGCCACATCATGATTTTACTTTAGATTTTCACCTCACAGAGATACTTTACAAACAAGGGTTTAGGCTCCAGTGCAACAAACGGGAAAATAAAACTGTCAATGGCGTTTTCTGAGCTGCGTTACTGCGTGTAATTTTTGGCGAAGGGCATTAAGATCAAAAGAGACCTCTGAAAAATACGTTGTGGGCGCGAGTTATCGCTTGCTAGACGTACCATTTTCATGCACAAACTTTCTTTCTGAGTAGTATTTTGTTCTCTGCTTTACTCGCGCTGAAATCTACACACTGGAAGCTTTGGAGTGCAACACCATCCTCTTTTGTAGGATTCGACGTGCTGCAATATCAACATTTTTACGCAATCGAATAGCGCCAATTTAGAGAGGAGGCTGCCGAAAAATTGTTTGACAATGCTGAATTGTTTGTCTTGGTTATTCATTATCAAAAACATGTAGGATAAATGAAGAATTATACAAAAAGAATGCAGAAAAACGAAAATATTAAGAAATATTTAAAAATATGTACTTTTGTGAAAAATATGTAAATATATGTACTTTCGAGTAAAATATGTAAATATATGTACTAAAAAGTCATCGATTTTCGGCACTAATCGACATGAAACGTAAATATATTGTGGTTTTGACTTGATAGAGTTAACATACGGAAATATGTAATTACATAAATATCCGGGCCCTACTTATTATTCTTATTTCTACCGGATTTGTTGCCACCCACCTTATCACGTTCTCTCCATTTCCGTTGTCTCTCTACCTATTGTTGACAAGAGCACTCCCTGGGCGGATCTGGATTTCCTGCCACGGGGATGTTACCAGTATTAAAAAATAGACATATAATTATATTTCATGAATTTGATTTCGTTAGTCCTTAGTGGAAGGAGAAGGAAAGTTTTACACTGAATAACACATACGAAAAGCAAGGTTTACAGATCCATGCCCACAGTAGTACTTGAACTTAACCCATCATTCCAAGGTGATGATTCGGTATACTGCCTCCTCTAACCGCAATCACCTGGAACTCTGACAATACATTTTCCATAAAATTTATATTACCTCTCAAATTACTTCTCAAATAAAAAAAAACGCGAAATTTTGTTTGTATAATTAATCTACACTGGGAGAGATGGCTCAGTGCATCAACTGATGTTACTGCAGTCCCTCTGAACGGGAGGTCCTAAGTTCGAGTCCCGACGGCGGCAGGATTTTCGACACTAGCTTGTCAGCTATGTCGACTTCAGCCGCTGGAGAATTCTAGCAGCCGGCTGCTCTGATCGGTAGTTTTCCGTGGTTTCTCCGATCAACACCAGACGAATGCCGGAGCAGTACCCCAACAAACGGGCCACGGACCGCGCGCGATCTTTCCTCCCTCTTCCTTGTCCTATCCTTTCCCCTTACACACACACACACACACACACACACACACACACACACACACACACACTAACATGCAGTACACTATCACACATGCCGAGAGACCAGTCGGGAGCTTAGAGCTTGTCCCGGCTGGGGCGGTGTCCCGCTGGCGGGAGATACCTGGTTGAGGGGAAAATCCCGCTAGTCGACGGTAGGTCGGCGCCGGATCTCGCCATCCGGCGGGGAAAATCACCGCCACCTCCCGAGAAAAAAACGCACTACAAGGACTAATGACCTAAGTAGTTGACGCGCCCGGAATCACGAACAATCGATCAATCAATCAATCAATCAATCAATCTACACTTACACTGACGGAAAGAGGTCACCTCCAAAGAAGTATTCAACGTAAATCTAAAACACCTGTTTTGTCACAATGACATTTCCTTTTAAAGAAATCGAAATTTTTTAGGTAGGCTTCTGCCCCAAATGCGCATAAGTTCTCCAAACTGTCAGCTAATCAGCTTGAGTTTCATTCTTAATAAGTCTAAAAGTATACATGAGAATAAACTTGTAACAATTTCAATTATAATTTTGTACAAGTTTATCCTGTTCTACTTTTACACTTAATGCATTTTGATTTGTACCAAATTGGATGAAACCAACAAAAGCTGCTCATTGTATGAATAAAAATGTTGGAAAAGTAAACAATTTTTATCCCTATTACAAAAACAGTTCAAGAACAGAATGAGAGGCGTTGAGATGATTTGTCTTCGTGCGGCTTCAAGCTTTTCAAACTTATAATTGAGTTACATCTTTTTTCACGGATTGTTATTCGTTGCGTTCGGAAGATTCTTCCAAAGACCATTCTGCACACTACTTGCTGAAGCGACAGTTAATGCTTTGTCCATTTAGTTCCTTTCGGTAAGTGACACGAATATGCGAAAAAATCCTTTAAAAGTCCTAAATTTTAACTTACGAAAGGATTTTTAACGATTAAATGTCGGTTAAAATGTGTTTTGGGGTATTTATGAATAACAAAAGATGAACAAAAAACAGCAGGGGAGGATTAAGATATTAAGGGGTGCTAAGCATGACCAGAAAATGGAATCTCAAATAATATTAAAATATTCAACATTCATTATCAGAAATAAGGGGAAAAAATCAATAACCTTCGAAACTTGAAATTTCAATATTAACATATTTTACGTAGTTTCGGAATAAAATAAAATTATTAAAATAATTTGGGGGCCCAGACACTTGCTTTATCTACTGCTTGAGCATTAATATTCACCCTCAATAAGATACATATTTTAAATAGCACTCTAATAGTGGCGCAAGATTGGGAACATCGGAATAAATGAATGCAGTGAATAATACATACTATTTTTGTTTTCTAAAATATATATTTACGTTGGTCGTGCGTGTTTCCTCGCTGAAGGTCGTGATGATCGGCATCGCCGTTTGCAGCACGGAAGAGTCATCGTTTGACGTCATATTTGCATTGGAAAGACGGTCGAATTAGTGCACTCACGCCCCGGCACTTAGCGAGGCAAGGTGAGGCGAGGTGACATGGGACGGGGTGTCACGGTTACGAAAGCGTCAAAGTAGTTTGATCCTCTTGCGTTTGCTTTGCGCTGGAGTCGCGGCAACACGTGCCCCCACGTGCACCAACCGAGGGACTGCGCAGCTTCCACGCCGCGCAGCACACGAGCGCGCGTCGCGACAGAAGGGCGACGGGCTGTTAAATTGCATCGCGCTGCCGTGTTGGTCCGCCTCCGGCCCACCCCACTTTACCCCATCCCACTCCACCCCATCCCATCCCATTTCATTCCGTCCCATCCCATTTCATTCCGCCCCATTCCATTTCATTCCATCCCATCCCACCCCATCCCACCCCATCCATTCCACTCCACCCCATCCCATCCCACTCCACCCCATTCCATCCCACTCCACCCCATTCCATCCCATTCCACCCCATTCCATCCCACTCCACCCCATCCCATCCCATCCCATCTCATTCCATCCCATCCCATCTCATTCCACACCATCCCACCCCACCGACCCCATCCCACCTCATCCCACCCCATCCCACTCCATCCCATCCCACCTCACCCCACTCCACCCTGTCACACCCCACATCACCCCTCTTCGCCCTGCTCCCACCCCACCCCACTCCACCCTACACCACCCAGCCCCGTCCCACCCCATCCCACCCCACTCCGCCCTGCTCCCACCCACCCCACCCCGCCACGACCCGTTCCGCTCGTCCCCGCCCTGTCCCGTTCTGCTCCCACCTCACTCCGCTCTGCTCCCACCCACCCCACCCCACCCATCACCCACTCACCCAACCCTCACCACCCCACCCTGCATCCACTCACCTCACCCCACCCCACTCCGCCCTGCTCTCCCATCCCTCCCGACCTTGCAACTGCCTCAGCCCGCCCGGTCCCACCCCTCCCCTCCCCTTCCCATACCGTCCTGGCTCTCATCCCCCATCACCGCTCATCCCCGCCTCCTGCAAACGTGTGTTTCAATGTCACCACTAACTGCGGCAAACTGTTGTGACGCGATACAGCTTCCGAGGTATTATTAAATTGTTAATCAGTGCGATGGGTACTGTCGTATTAAACCTCAGTTCGTGAAAAACTGCAGGCTGCGCTAGCTCAACGGCATCACCGTTGCTTCTTCAAGGACGTTGACTGGGAGATCCGAGAAGCCGAGACCCAACAGGGGTGGACTTTTGACACTGGCTACTGTAGCTGGGTCGAATTTAGTCAATTTGTTGATTGATTGATAGTGATTCCGGGCGCGTCAACTAGTCATTAGTCCAGTAAATGTAGTGAATGTTTTCTTCAGGCGGTGACGGTGATCTTCCCCCGCTGGATGGCGAGATCCGACGCCGACCTACCTTCGACTTGCGGGGCTTTCCCACAACCAGGTATCTCCCATCAGCGGGGACAAGCTCTAAGTCTCCGACCGGTGTCTCGGCATGTGTGGTAGTGTAATGCTTGTTATTGTGTGTATGTAAAGGGTGAGGATAAGACAAGGAAGAGGAAGGAAAGATCGCTCGCGGTCAGTGGCCTGTTTGTTAGGGTTTAATCGGAGAAACGTTCAGCAGAATGATTAATCGGAATCTTTAATTTAAGCTGAATTCAACCTAGCTTCCACCGTCGGGACTCGAACCTAAGACCTCCCGGTCAGAGGCACTGCTATGACATCATTGATGCACTGAGACGCCTCTTTCAGTCAATATGTGGAGGAGAATTCTATACACCTATTGTTCCGATCGGTAACTTTACTTGGTTTCTCCAATGAATGAATACCAGGCAAGTGCAGGAGTAGTACTTCAACAAACGGGCCATGGACCGCTCGCGATCTTTCCTTTCCTTTACCCTTCCTCTCCCTGCACGCACTCACACACACTCGCACTACACTACCATCACGTCGGGAGATCAGTCTGGAGCGTAGAGCTTGACCCGACTGGGGCGCTTCCCTGGTGGGGGAGGTGAAACATCGCAAGCGTGTAGGTCGGTGCTGGATTTCACGCTCTTATGAGGGAGGAACACCGCCACCTCTCCGGATGAAACGTGTACTACATTTACGGAACAAATTATATATATATATTATATATAATATATATAATATATAATATATATATATATATATATATATATATATATATATATTTTGACGCGCCCAGTAACAATAAATACTCAAGAAAACTGAATATAAATACGTAAAATAGAGGCACATTGTGGCATGCACTTCAAATGCTGCAAGCTAAGGGGATCAAGAAAAGAAAACATGAATTGTATTTATGTCGACTTATTTATTTATATATTATTTATCGATTGTATTATTGTCGATTATCCATTCTGATTCGAAGATGGGTAGAAAATATAAAGATCTGTTAGGCGAATAATGTCATTCATGATGACGGACCTTGCAAACTGCAAGCGTCATAGAAAATATGTAAAAGTTCCCCTTTCCTGTATGAAAGAGATTGAGGGACATGTTCACATCATGGCTGTGAACCGGTGTGCAGTTACCCGTGACTTTGGCGCATAATCCGTGAAATGAATATTTGCACCGTGACGGAGCTAGGTACGTTTTGCGCTGCTTGAAACGCCTATCTTCCTACTTCGCTTGTAACTACACCAACACTGGTGTTGTATTCTGTAGTAGTAGTTTTAAAGTATGTGTTGAGAGTGGTAGTACGTCCTTAGGTCGAGCACGACCTCTGGTGATCCGTAACGGATATGCGCAGCAGTTACAGGCTGCCACCTGCTTAAACATTACTCCTGGGTCTTCTCGCTAAACCCGCTGTTATTGTGCTCCTCCGTCTTTGATTGGCTTCTGTTAATCTCATGATTTCGGACCATTCACAGTGCAATGTTATTATTATTTCATCAGAACATTTGAATCCACGTCTGCCACAGCTTCTACTGCCTTCTGTGACCCAAAACATTAAGTCCTTTTCAAGTGATTCTAGTTATCTCATGCAGTGTCCAAAATATTGCAGTTTGGGTTATTGATCCCCGGTAGTAATTCAATCATGCAAAGTTGGCCACTTACATAACTCAAAATCATTTTGCGGCAGTTCGGTGTCTGGTTTTCTTCATCATGATTTGCTACAACGGTAATTGCGAATGGTTGAAGGGCGGTGATTTTAGGATAACCTGTTTACCTTTCTCCAATGCTGACAGTGCAAGTTACATGCATAGATTACCATGGAATTTGCTGTTGGTTCGGTACAAAACATTTATATCAATTTTCTTTTTTTACCGATACGTTATTGCTTATTTTTGCCTTCGATACGGAGCTCGATATACACTGTATAATTTACTTTGATGGAGAGAATTGTGGGTACGAGGGAAATATGAACACTGTGGAATTATGCTATATATTATCTTATGGAGGGAATTGTGAGAGTCAAGTCTCACGGAGAAATTGTGTACATTCCTTCCCACGCCCGAAGATCCACTTAAAAGGCGGAAATACTCAGCTGTAGAATGTACATTAAAATGTCAGTGACCCTTCTCTCTTGTTTTGAACGTCAAGTTTGTTGGCAAATCCCAGTGCTTTATTTAAATTCTGTGTTCAGCTTGCTCAAGGTGACTCGTTATTCCTTAGTATTCTCATTATTCCTCATTCTCCTAGTATCTTAAAAACAAGCTTTAGATTTTTCTGTCGAAATGTTCTGCAAAAGTTAAATAAGCCGGATAAGCCAATGCTGTGTGACCTGAGGGGAAAAAAGGAGGAGGATGAAGCAAATTAACGTGTACAGACGTCAGGTGGATTTTTCCATCCTGATGATCCTGATGGCTAGTGATTCTTCGAATTCATTAGCCTAGAACTATGAAAAAAGAGAATGTCGTAGAGAAAAATAGCTTCAACGTTCTATCTACTTTTTTCTAGCTAGAAATGCTATGATTTATATTTTGCTTCCCGAAGAGATTCGATTCCGAATTTCGCAGAATGTCGAACGCTCATCATTACCAGATTGATTAATTATTACGTGTTTCCGGGCGTTTCAACTACTATAGTCATTATCCTCGTTAGTGTAATGCTTGTTTTACCACGGGACGTGGCGGTGATTTTCCCCCGCTTGATAGTGGGAACCGGCGCTGACCTAAACTGCGAGACTTTTCCCAATCGTGTATCTCTCACCAGTGGAGCACTGCCCCAGCCGGGACAAGCTCTAGGCTTCTGACTGGTCTCCTGACGTGTGAGGTGGAAAAGTGCATGTAAGTGTATGTGTATGTAGGTAACGGGTGAGGATAGTAAAAGGAAGACGAAGAAAGGATCGCGCGCGGTCCATGACCTGTATTGTTAGGGTACTGCTCCGGCATTCGCCTGATGTTGATCAGTAACCAAGGAAAACTACCGAGCACAGCAACTGGCCGCTAGAATTCTCCTCCAGCAGCGACTGAATTCGATCTAGCTATCTACTTCTATGGAGTGTCGCTACCAGAATACGCTTCGGTTGCAGAGTCCCGTGTGCGTGATAACCTGGAGTTTGAGGTGGGTAAAGCGTATAATAACGTATCCCAGGAATTTGAAATTCCGGAATCGCGTAATATTGCAGGCGGCTGCGGGACTGGAGAACGCGCGCGAGATAAGCCGCGAGCAAATGTTTGCGCGCGTCTGTTGCCGGCAGCGCGAGCTCTACCGGGTTCCGCCTGACCTTCGCAAAGGCAAAGCGGGCGTTTTCCGAGTCCTTTTACGTCCTTCAAAGCCCAAAGACCACCTAAATACAGTACACGTACAATCATTATCGAGAGTTTTTGAACGAAAATATACCGAATTACTTACGTTACTTATAATAATACATAATATAACTTTAAGCAATGTAACATTAAATAATGTAAAGAATCAGAGAGAGAATTAGAGAGAAGTATTAGATAGAATTAGAGGGAAGTAATTGAGAAGTATAGTCATTTTGGAAAAGCCTGGACGGATGTGAAATTTCTTTTGTTTATTATTAAATGAAATATATCTTCTTGTCCCAGCAAGAGAATAGGGTAGTATATTATTTTCAGCTGCCGTGAATAAGTTTATTACTAGACCCCGGAACTTCAAGCACTAAAAAAGTTAAAAATATACATGCAACCATGCACTTAAAATTGGAAATATATGCACTAATATAGCCAATATATGCGCTTAAAAATAAGAATATGCGTTAAAAAATATAGTTAGCAGCAGTTAACATTTATTTACGGTAGTCTTCATCTTACACTGTTGTACAACACTCTCACTATAAAAATATATTTACAAAGATTATAATAAAAAAATATTAAGCCGGAGAACCAATATCATCGATACAAGATGCCGAAACATTCAACCCAGTTCACTAAGTTCATGCGCACGAATTAAGTTACAGGGAGAAAATCGATTAAGGAGAAAACAATCTTACCAGAAGACTATTGGAAATATTATGTTGGTATTGTAGCATTGTCATGATTTAATTCACTTTTCTTTTGAAAGAGAAATACACGGAAATATCAGACTTTGAACTGATTCTACCCAAAAATCTGTAATAAATGCACTTAAATATGCAGTATACATTAAAACCTGCAGTTAAAACAATGTCACAAATATGCAAATATGCAAAATAAAAATGGGTTTGATTTGTTCTATTTTTGTGATGGATGAAGTTATATACATTTCCTTTCGATCCAATGAATAAAAATATCAATTGCATGAAGTTCCGCGGTCTACTTATTACTGTTAATTTACATATTTTTTTTGTTTCTTGGAGGTCGCATTAACTATGAGGTCATTAGCGACTACTATCACATTCTGTGACGATACTACTCAACGGAGGCAGCAATAGCAGTGATTGTAAAATGATATATTCTTCATTCCTTCTTTTTCTCCTCTATCTCCTCTTCTTTCTCCCCACTCTTCTCTCCCCTTTCATCCCCTTCCCTCCAGCTCCAGTCTCCTTTCTTCTCCATCTTTTTCTCTCTCCTTTTCCACCCTCTCCTTGCCTCTTCCTTTATATTTCCCTTTTCTCTCTCTCTCTCTCTCTCTCTCTCTCTCTTTACCTCAGTTTATCCCTCTTCCCTACTTACCCTATCTTCTTTCTCCCTCTCCCTCTCTATCTCCCCCTCTCTCCCTTTTCTCTCCCCTTCCTTCGCACTCACAGCCTCTCCTTCCCTTTTCTCCCTCTTACTCTTCACATCTCTCCCCTCTCTTTCTCTCTCCCCTCCCCCTTTTTCTTTCCTTTTCTCTATTTTCCTCTTCCCCTTTGATCTCCTAGCTGCCACATCCTCTGTATATTTTGGCAACATACTGTTTAAATAATAGATGTACTTGTGTGAATCCTTTCACTGGCCATGCGTACTTTCAAGCCTATCCTCAGGAAAACTGCGATTTTCCTCTCGGGACATGATGTACGTACTTGGGGAAATTTGCGTTTTTAGTTTGATGTGACTGCTATTGCCAGAAATTTTATTTCGTTTTCACCATTAATTTGTCTAAAGATAATATACTTTCCTATTGTATAGAAATAATTAACTTCTTTGATGCTACAAGGTGAAGATAGGTCGTGAGTATTTGAAGTTCATATCACGCTATTATTTGCAGGTCTAATCGATGAAAGCAACAGTAAGAATTACAAAAGTTACAGTTTTCACGTATTTTAATATCGGAACATTTTTTTGAATTCAGTTATTACTTGAAAATAATATCGCAAAATTACAGGTTTTCAAATTTAAATGGATTAAAAATGGGAAAAAATATTTTGCCTTGTTGCCCGGTCAGAAAGGGAGTTAATTTTGTGCTGGACGAGTTCGAAATGTCCTGCGACCCATATTTATTTGAAGAATAGACGTCATATCACGTCGCGACTTGGAAAGTATCGATAACGCTACACGGCTTTATCAGGAAGTTCCAGACCACGGGTAATATATTAGGTTTCACGAATAAATGCATTAATAAACTATAACAAAACTATTAACATAACAAATACGGCGAAAAATATAAGTATCCGAAAAATATACGTGTCCGATCTGGATCCCAGAAATCATGGGACATGAATCTGACGACCTGAAGTCTCTGCCTTCTGAAATGATTTAATTTAAGATGATCAAAATGATTACAATAATGATGCTTTTGTGCTTCGGTTTAAGATGCTAATGCGATTGTAAACACCAGTGAACTCTAGTGTAGACTGGAGCCAACACTTTGTGCCCAAAAATCGTGACTGTCCACCGTGATTGTGAACTCTGTTCTGTCCTATTTACAGCAGAACCAAATAACAGGAATTAAGTCTCATTCCAATTTCAAACATTTATTCTCTTTTGTGTTCACTAAAACTTAATAAAAAGAGGAAAGTAACCAATATATAATACTTTGAAATTAAGATTTACCTTTAATACTTTAACAAAATTGTCTTTCATTCCTTGGAGACATTTAACATTCACACAGGGGATTGCTCTTGGTTTGCATATCTTTAATAACTTCGTTAGATCGATTTATAGCAAATGGTAGTAGTCGTTGGAAACCTAAAAATATATTATTTAAGTAATGGAAATAAAATCTCATAACATTCGCAGCTAGTTTATAGTTTGTTGGCGTTCATTACAAGCGAATGCAACGCAATATGTTTGGCATTTTCGTTGACGAACACGATTATAAGCATCACTAACAACATACAAGACACATTTAACTCGTAAGAAAGTCCGTAGGTAGACGTTCCTCGTAGCCAACCTAACGAAAAACGGCCGTCACGATTTTCAGTACTTCAAAGCATTGCAGTTGTGCATCCAGTTGTAATGTTGAGATCACTGGTAAACACTGAATCTTATCAATAGATATCAATTGTTTAAATTTGTTTAAATATACACTAAAAATGGACAAGTGTCGCTGCCTTGATATTTGCAGTTAGAATGTCTAAATAAGGAAATGAGATAAAAAGCTATCATCCTTTTAATTTGATTTAGAACGTGTAGCTCATGCTTCAAAATAGTTGATCTCCCCTTAAAAGTTTAGAAGGCAGTTGGTATGCACAAGCGAGTGCTTTCACAACAGGGGCTTCGGTGCATTCGCTGTTGTAACAACTTTGTCTTCACCGCCCGCATCTCCCCCGTCGTCCCTGTTCTTCACGTAGTTGCCTTGAACCACCTACTCTATCTCTGCCTCCGTTGCCACTCAGCCACTCCTAGCCTCTGGCAAAGTGTCGACGCCTCCGCCTTGCTACAGCCGCTGCCGTTACCGTCGCCGCTGCCTCCACCGCAACCATCTACTTCACCACCTCCATCTCCACCGCCGCTTTCTCTACTACCTGTACTGCCGCCGCCTTCTTTATTTTCTCCGCCGACTCATTTGTCCACTATCGTTGCTGGCTACCACGTTTCTTCCAACTGCCTCTCCCTCCGCTAGCACCGCTGAAGCTCACAGCACCATTTCTGCCGTCCCTGAATACGCGACTGTCACCCCCCGCTGTTCTCTGCTGACCCATTACCACTTTACCTTCCCTAACATTACCAATTCCTCTTCACGTTCGCCCCCGCGACTCCCTCATCCTTCCTATCGCTCCATATTAGCTATTTGTGCCACCACCGATTCCACCCTCACCGCCCATGCTCTTGCCTCTTCCTTTGCTGCGTCACTCTGCCACGTCTTCCACCTCCTCACGCCGCGCCGTCACCTACCTTACAACACCTCAACCACGAGACTGCCACGGCCATCTCCTCTGCCTTCTCACTCTTCCTCACTCACATTCCTCCCTTGAACAGTTGCCCATCCCTATCCTCACTCCTTACCCCCGCCGCCGCCGCCGCCGCCTCGCCGCCCCCGCCGCCCCGCCTCCGCCGCCCCGCCCCCGCCGCCCCGCCCCCGCCGCCCCGCCCCCGCCGCCCCGCCCCCGCCGCCGCCCCTGCCGCCGCCCCGCCTCCGCCGCCCCGCCCCCGCCGCTCCGCCACCGCCGCCGCCCCTGCCGCCGCCCCGCCTCCGCCGCCCCGCCCCCGCCGCCCCGCCACCGCCGCCGCCCCTGCCGCCGCCCCGCCGCCGCCCCGCCCCCGCCCCGCCCCCGCCGCCGCCGCCCCGCCGCCGCCGCCCCGCCGCCGCCGCCCCGCCGCCGCCGCCCCGCCGCCGCCGCCCCGCCGCCGCCGCCCCGCCGCCGCCGCCCCGCCGCCGCCGCCCCGCCGCCGCCGCCGCCGTCCCGCCGCCGCCGCCGCCCCGCCCCGCCGCCGCCGCCCCCGCCGCCGCCCCGCCGCCGCCCCGCCGCCGCCGCCCCGCCGCCGCCGCCCCGCCGCCGCCGCCCCGCCGCCGCCGCCCCGCCGCCGCCGCCCCGCCGCCGCCGCCCCGCCGCCGACGCCGCGCCACAATCGCGCTACGCTACCCCCGGCCCTCCTCCACAGCACAGTCATCGTCACTGTCATTGCCGTCGCTGTCGCCTACACCACCCCCACCCCGCCTCCACCTCTTCACTCCCCCACTCGGCCCGCGTCACCACCCGAACCTCCACCTCGCGGCCTCTGCCCCTCGTAAGCCCTCGCTCTCGCCCCCGCGCCGCAGCGGCCGGTCACGCGCGCCGCAGCCCATTCGAGCTGTCGAAGCGCAGAGGCCGCTCGGCGCCGCGGCACGCCGCGCGGCGATGATTTATGAGGACGCGCAGCGGAGCGCGACGCCCCGCCGCGGCCCACGGAGGCTGCGGGGCTTCTGCAGATTTGCGCCTTCCACCGTCGGCCCCGCCGCCCCCCCGCCCGCCATCGCCGACCCTCTCGCCGCCGTCGCCTTCATCACCGCCACCGCCCCCATCGCCGCCGTCGCTTGCCATTATCCCCGCCGTGGTCCCCCTCGCCGCCTCCCACACCATCGCCATTGCCGCCGCTTCGCCACCGTTCTCCCCGCCGTTCTCCCTGCCATTATCCCCGCCGTCCTCACCGGTCCCCGTCGACCTCACCGACATCGTCGCCCGCGCCGCCGCCACCGCCGCCGCCGCCCCCCGCGCTTCCCCCACCGCCGCCCTCGCCGCCGCCGCCGCCGCCGCCGCCGTCGCCGCTGCCGCCCTCGCTGCCGCCCTCGCTGCCGTCCTCGCTGCCGTCCTCGCTGCCCTCGCCGCCACCGCCACCGCCGCCCCCCGCGCTAACGCCACCGCCACCACCGCCGCCGCCGCCGCCGTCGCCGCCACCACCGCCGCCGCCGCCGCCGCCGCCGCCGCCGCCGCCGCCGCCGCCGCCGCCGCCGCCGCCACCGCCATCGCCGCCACCGCCACCGCCACCCCCGCCACTGCCTCCTTCTCCGCCGCACTGGAAGCATTGGAAGCAGCGCACGGCGCGTGTTCCGAGGGCCTCGCTCTGGAGCGGGGGCTTTGCTCTTTGAACACCACGGCCGCTGCGGGCGAAACTCCTCTTTTACTTGTGGGAATGCTTTGTCACAGAACATGTGCTTCTACCTTCACGCATTATACTTCTACCTTATTGTAGTGTAATGCTATTGGAGTGTATTATGTGCGTTAATATGGTGTTAGTTGCTGTTCAATGCGTGTACATTCAAGCTTGTTAGCAAATATGTTTGAGATGAAAGGTACAACACAATATTGTCAAATCGTTGATCTCGTATTGAAGACTTAGAACATTAGGAAAGAGGCGAATAACAAACAAGAGGAATATCTTAAGTCACCTACGTGGTCATTATTGTATACTTCCAGTACAGTTATGAGTACAGTTTGGAAATATTTTGGGGCCCAAATCTCAAAATTCTAGTACATTTCATTCTAAAACATGCTGAAATAGCTCAGGGGAACAGCTGTATACTTCCAGTACACTAATGAGTCACAGTTTGGAAATATTTTGTGGCCCAAATCTCAAAATTCTAGTATATTTCATTCTAAAACAGGCTGAAATAGCTCAGGGGAACAGGTGTTGCCACTACAGCAACTCTGACCGGGATTCCTAGGATTCGGGTTCCGACGTCCATTGGCGGATTTCCCATATTCGAATTCAGCCTCTGTCTGGAAGAGAATCTTGTTGGCTACACTGATTGGGATTTTACCGATAGGGTAGTTTTTCCGATAAACACAAAGGGACTGGCGGAGCAGTACCTTAATAAACGAGCCACGGACCGTGCGTGATTTTCATTCGATTTCCTTGTCCTATTTTCACCCCTTACTTACACACATTCACACTTACATTGATGTGCTTATCCCGGCTGAAGCGGTGCTCGCTGGCGGTGATACCTGGATGGAGAAATCCACCGCAAGCCGTCATGTTGGTCAGGCCGCGCCGCACCGCACTTTCTTGAGGAGGAAGAATACCACCACCTCTCAAGATACGACCGGGAGAGAGAGCTCAGTGCATCAACTGCAGTCCCTCTGACCGGGAGGTCCTAGGTTCCAGTCCCGACGGCGGGAGGATTTTCGACACTAGCTGTCAACTCGGACGAGTTCAGTCGCTGTCTGGAGGAAATTTCTAGCGCCCGGCTGCTCTGACCGGTAGTTTTCCTTGGTTTCTCCGATCAAGACCAGGCAAGTGCCGGAGCAGAACCCTAAAAAACGGGTCATGGACACACACACACACACACACACACACACACACACTCACACACACACTAACATGCACTACGCTACCACACATGCCTGGAGACCGCTCGGGAGTTTACAGCTGGTCCCGGCTGGAACGGTGCCCCGCTGGTGGGAGATACCTGGTTACACACATGTGCTCTACAACGGCTTTAAGTTTTGAAAAGTGTGAAAATTCAATATCTTCTTTGGCCGCAATTTTGTTGTCGTACGTTTTTTGTGAGTCACGCTTACCTCCGACAACATGTTCAATTAAGTGCGAGTATACTATTTTGCTCTGAACCTCTATGTAACTGTGTACAAGCCCAGGATAACACTCATTCTCTTCTCTCACAATAATATCACTTATTTAGCTAACGTTTTTCCTCACCTTTCGGTGACCGCGCCACACCAAATTAGTTCATTCGGTCTTTACTTATTCTATCTGCAGAAGTAAACAATGCACACCATTGCACTTTGAATATGAAAGGAATTAATCGAATTGGTTCGTCAAGAGATGTCAGTCTAAATTTTTATGTTGCTAATGACTTGCAATTTTTTGCGAGGAAGATTGGATTTCTAAGAAGTTAAATCACCTATTATTACTTCTAAAAGAAATTACAGAACATTTGTAAAGGAAAATAATATATTTATGTGGGATCTGAATTTTGACTAGCGCGGTGTTTGGCTACGACGGCGCCGCGTGGCGGGAGAAGCAGAAGCTTGGTTGCCATAGGAAAACAACGTTACGAATATTATTATGAAGTCTCATGTATTTGTTGAAAGGGTGTGCATTTTGTATCTTTGGCTAATACACGTTATTTAAGGACAATTCGTGTTCTACCTTTTCTGGGTAATCGTAAGCCTGCGATTCCTACATTTGGGGGCTCTGTCCGGGATCTACGGGCAAATTCTTGAAAAGATTGGCGCGGATTGTCGGAACGGGTGAGCCGCACAGAATCGCTTGTACACGGAACAAAGCAGTTGTATTGAACAAGAGGAAAGACGACCACGAGTTCAGTTTGTTCGTGCCAAGACAAGAAACGTCGACTGACAAAACAAAGAAGATGGCAGAAGGAAAAGAAACGTCGGTCGAGACATACGTTGACAAGAATGTCAAGATGGGACAAAGTAATGGGACTCCAAAGCGATTACTACAGACAATCACGGACGAAGAATATGTAATCGACATCAAGAAGATAGAGAAATTTACTGTTGATCAGTTGAAAGAAGAATTGAGAAAAATGAAGTTACCGACTGATGGTAAAAAGTTTCAGTTGGTTGAAAGGTTAAAAACAGCAGCAATCTTCATTAGAAGAACAAACAATTCCACAACCAAGGAGGACAATATCAAGAATTCAGAAGAAAGAGAAACAGACAACAGTGACGAAGATACAGAAAGTAATGTGAACAGTGACGAACATTACGAAGAATTTCTTTATGATCATATGTGCGACAAGACGAAAAAGGTGTCGAAAAATTGCGTCGGGTCGCGAACGAATAGAAAAGTGATCGATGCGAAGGAAGTGCGGCGAACGACGTACGACAACTCGTCAGACGATGAATCAAACAGTGATCGACGAACGCGCGACACGCGTGACGCACACGGATCACGTAACAGAGTCAAGCCGACAGTTCACAGGCGTGAACTTAACAGAGTCAAGCCGACATTTACGATACGTGATGTTGAGGGCAGTCTAACCGAATTTTCAGGGTGACGATCTAGCCCAAGTTGAACAGTGGCTTTCTGAATTTGAAGATGTCAGCGAGTTGTTAGAATGGCAAGACTTACAAAAGATAATCTACGCGAAACGTATGCTCAGAGGATCAGCAAAGAAGTTTATGTCGACAAAGAAGTTATCAACATGGAAACATTTCAAGGAGGACCTGATGAAAGAATTTACTTCCAAGCTTAGCAGCGCTACAGTTCACAGACAATTGCGTGAACGTAAACGATTATCTGATGAAACATATAAGCAATATTTGTATTCAATGATGGAAATAGCTAGTCGAGGAACAATTGATGAGGAATCACTCATCGAGTATATCATCGATGGAATACAAGACTATGAAAACAACAAAGCCATTTTGTACACTGCAAAAAATATCCAAGAGCTCAAGAAATGCTTAGAGGCCTACGAGAAGATGAAAGCGAAATCAAAAGAACGTAAGGCAACTGCACAGAAGGAAGAGGGCAAGTACCGCAATGAGGGGACGAAAAATCGAACGAGTTCAACGAAAGAAGATCAAATAGAATGCTACATGAATTTAAGTGACAAGCGACCAGCTCAGAAACGGTGTTTCAATTGCGGATCCAAGGAACATGAAAGGATAAACTGTCCAAACTGGGATAAGGGGCCCAAATGTTTTAAGTGCAACGAGTATGGACATATCTCACCGAGTTGTACAAATGAAATTAAGAGTGTGGGATGTATATGCACTATGGACGACAAGCTATTATCGAAACGCATTTCAGCGAGAAATGAAGTACAAGGCAATAGTGAAACACTGGTTAATTGTATGACTGAATTGCACGACGACCTGAAGGTACTCCAGTGCATAAATTCGGGGAAAATTGATATAACTGCTGTCTATGAAACAAAGGTGTGCCGATTACGTGTAGATAATTCACCGACGAAGAACATGAAATCCACAATCGAAACGAAGATCAAGATTAATGATAATGGGCCAGTGTGTCTACGTCCTCACCAATTAGCACCGAAGGAGAAGAAGATATTCGACGGCCAGATCAAGGAGAGACTGAGAAACGGCATCATTGAACCTTGTGATAGTGAGTATGCCAGTCCGGTAGTGATCTTGACAAAGAAAGATGATTCAAGTAGAATAAGTATCGATTGCAGATCGTTAAACAAAAAGATTGTGAGGACTCGTTTCTCGATGCCATTGGATGGAGAAAATTTCTTTTTTGAAGACGCTCAAAAGCTGTCACTCACAAAACTTCAAGAAGCTCTGAGTTATGAATCAGTTCTGCAGATTTACGATCCAAAAACTAACACGCATGAAGCAATTAGCAAGTTGGACATTACACTGTCATCATTTGATAATCCTCACAGGATAATCAGTGGCCGAGGATCGTCTTTAACTTCTATAACATTTCAGGAGTACTGCACAAAAAAGGAAATTGAGCACGATCTTACTACTACTGGAGTGACACGTAATGAACAGGTGCAGCGAATCCACAGTGCAATTGTACCGGATATGACCAAGCTGTCTAAGGATAAATCCGAACATTGGCACCGACACACAAAGGAGTTACAGAGATGTATTAACAGTACTTTCCTGCGAAACATTGGTAAGTTTCTGTTTGAGATCCTCCTTGGCGTCAAGATGAGACATCAAGACGATATAACCGTTTTACAAGTTTTGGGGCGAGAAGCAGTCCAGCTGATTGATCGTAAGAGACAAGGCCTTCGAAAGGTAGAGAAAGAATCCATCCTGAAGAACCAGAAAGAAAATCGGTGGTACCATATCAAACAGTCGAGAGCAGCCCTTAATTACCAAATAGGCGACACGGTGGCGATCAAGAGGACGCAGTTCGACCCCGGTGGAGCCAAGATTACATCAGCAGCCGACTACATGAAGCCGTACGTTTTCCCTTCAGGGACTGAAGGCTTTTGAGGATGGCCGAATGTGGGATCTGAATTTTGACTAGCGCGGTGTTTGGCTACGACGGCGCCGCGTGGCGGGAGAAGCAGAAGCTTGGTTGCCATAGGAAAACAACGTTACGAATATTATTATGAAGTCTCATGTATTTTGTTGAAAGGGTGTGCATTTTGTATCTTTGGCTAATACACGTTATTTAAGACAATTCGTGTTCTACCTTTTCTGGGTATCGTAAGCCTGCGATTCCTACATTTATCGCCCCACAATAATACTGCAAAGTAGAGTTTGTCAAATAAAACCGTGTTTAAAAATACATCGTCTTTTTTTGGGAAAATTTGCTTGTATGACTTAACGGACACGACGTTGTCAACAAGAGAATTCTTTGATTCCATTGATAAGCTTAGATAGAATAATAATATTTTAGAGAATGCTAAGAATAATATTTTAGATGGTTTTTATTTGTGTTATCTAAAATACTAAGTAGGAAACTACACTGATAAACTAACGTCAGCAGAGGCATCAATTTGCTGGCAATGCGAATTTAGATGTTCAGTGCATGTTTGAAACGAAATATCGCCATGTTCATCTGTTATCAAGCTTGCGCGACAATAAACGCGTTTGTCAACTTCAGTCCCTCTTGTGAATGAAGAGCCTGGCCATGAGTGATGAAGGTACTTCATGATTAGTTCGTGTTTCAGGCATATCTGCGATAGTGTGTCGTGAGTGAAGATAAACTTGAAAGGTTAACCTCCCGACATTTACTGCAAGCGCTTCCTCCACAGCTTTGTGTTGGGCCGAGCAGTGTCTGCGGAGTTGAAGCTCGTAGTGTAATTGGAGCGGGAGCGGAGGCGGGCGTGAGCGCGGTTGGTGGGTGGGTGGTCGCGGCTCCGGGAAAGCCCCGGGCGTGGTGGCCCAGCTGACGTCACTGCCGCCACTTCGCATTCTCATCGCCACCTGCTTACCAGGGATGCGACATCGATGTCGATGTTGTGAAGTTTTTATAAAATCGATGTTTTTGTAAAATCACAAAAACGTGTTTTTGTAAAAACACAATCGATGTTTTTGTAAAATCATCGATGTAGTATTTAACCTCAGTTTTTTGAAGCCGATGTATTTGAATATCGATTTGTTTTGTGTTCGATGTTTAAAGTGCTCGATATTTTTTTAATGAACAAAGTTCATCTTAAGAAAATCCTATTATAATTTCTCAGATAAATTCGACTCCGGTTATAATGTACTTCTGGGGACTAACAGTTTTGTTTCTCAGGAAGAGAGAAATATAATTTCTCCACAATGATTGACTTTATTAATTCAGAGATTCAGCAAAATAGATTTACAGCACGAACTGAAAATTTCAATACAATTATTTGTCATTAAAAATAAATTATTTTCAATTGTTTGTTTCGTACATTTTTCATTAGCGTGCTTTTTATAGATGCTTTTCCAGAGTTCATGTTCTTTCCGTACTTGATTCTGCATTGTCCTCTGTCTCTAAGTACCGTAATGCAGTCTTAACACCCTTCAAAGCCTTGTGCACTGTTGGAACGCGGTCCCACTCTCCGAAGGCCCTTTTACTCTCCTTATAACATACGAGATCCTTTAAGCAGCGGGGTGACGCAAACGGCTAATGAAACTCGTCGCTTTTCTGCGCGGGGCGGCGGGTGTCGCTGAGTGTGTGTGGCTGTGGCAGTAGTTGTCGCGTACGTAGTAGAATTCAACACTCTTTATCCCATGGAATATAAAGTACCACCAAGGTTGAAATTGAAGCAAACAATCGCGCGTCGCCGTCGCCAGTTGTGGCCCAAGCAGACAGGGAAACTCAGTGGCAGGAAGATCCTCATTCCGGGTCCGCTACCTTCACCTCAGGTTATGTCCTTTGCCGGAGGTTGTCAAGCTGGCTTGGAATTCCCCAGATGCGATAAACCCCTTTCCAGGAGGGAATTTATTTCCAGGACGATGTATTTCCTACATTCACTGAAGCCGAGGTTCAGATTTACTATAACCGAATCTTCTAATGCTTATTTGTACTATACTCGTAAGTGAAATGGGATCAGTGATTTAAGTTCACTATAACGGGGGTTTACTATATCCGACTTTACTACAACCGGAGTCGACTGTAAATAAATTGAATAATCTTCAGACCAATGTGTAGGTGAAAAATAAATAAAATCGGGTATTCATCAATAGAGAAACCTACATACAACCATGGATTAATACAATTTTGGAATTATCGAATCAAAGAGTCCAAATTTTGTTAACTGTCATGATAGTTTTTTGACTTCCTTTTTTTCGTTAAATCTCAACTAAAATTAATAAACTATTTCACTTTCAAACCATGAATTTTTAAATACATCGATGGTTTTGGGTCAATGGCTTATTAACGTCGATGTTTTAATGCTGAACATAGAAAGTGTTGAGTTCACAAACGTCTATGTTTCGTTGGCGATTCCTAGTGAGTGGGTGGTTGCGGCTCCGGGAAAGCCCCGGGCGTGGTGGCCCAGCTGACGTCATTGCCGCCGCATCGCATTCTCATCGCCACCTGCATTCTTGGTCCAGTTATACGACCACGTAGATTGACGCTATAGCACGGAAACTAAATTGGGAGGTGCGGTCCCGGAGTGACATTGAGAAATTATTCGCATTTTTTTTTCAGGAACGTTCGCAAACTCTTACTGGCGGCTGGGAAACACTCTTTTGTTTGGTAAAGTCGCCAAATGAAGTACACATGAAACTACTGATGCTAAAATAGCATGTACTTCTCGCCGTATTTTCACGCAAAATTACGCGAAAAATACTAACATTTAAAACAATGTACATGACCGTATTTCAGAATCTATCTTAAGGAACATGAAGAAAAAGTCTCTTTCTTCATAAGTTTAGTTGTAGGAAGATACCGAAAAAAATTTAAAAGTTTTGTAAATTTCGAAAAATTAGAGTTTTCAATGGAAATGAGAACTGCACTATTCTCTTAAATGTCCTTCACACTTCCCAACAAAAAATGTAATAAACAATGGAGCCATTTTTTTTTTGAAAATTTTAAAAATGATTCAGGGGCTTCATGTAAGGTAACCCCCGAAATTAAAATACCAGTTTCTAATTAAAGGGACCGCGACATCGTCCAGATCAATTTAGGACGGACGGGACGGACGGGACGGACGGGACGGACGGGACGGACGGGACGGACGGGACGGACGGGACGGACGGGACGGACAGGACGGACGGGACGGAGTTTTGCCGACATTCGATTTTTCGATATCAAGGACTCACAAAAAATGAATTCTGGAAACACCACGTGTTAGAGGATTTTTTTCTACAGGTTGGTTTCTACAGGTTTCGACTGGATTTATTGACTTTTTCGTTAAAGCCCTGTAATAAGAATTTTTCTGTCAAAAATTTGCCCTTTTTTCGCATAGCATTGCGCAAAGTTCCCTCTACTGTGTAAGCGGTAGCGAGAAAATAAAAATATGTTCCTGGAATTCAAGAAAAATGTACTTGTAAACTTTTATTTACAGACTATGGTTTATTTTTTATTAAAAGTTGTTCTGTTGCGAGTTTAATTGAATGTGTGAAAAAAGGGAATAGCGCGGCTTTTTGGAAGTCAGTATTAATGCAAATATTAATATTAAAACCGAAAGAACAAAAATATCGACACTTTCCAGAACCGGTACAGAAAACATCGGCGTGCTCCTAGGCCTACGTGTGCTAGCAAGGAAAGAGGTGGCGACTGTAAGATCAAGAAGCGACACCGGGCACCGCTTACTCTTACGTATTTCTAAATATTTGTTGATGCCAGTAGATATTGGAAGTATCGATATTTGAAGTTCAATACTTTCAAAGTGTATGGAACTCGACACTTAGTTATGTTGTCGGTTACCATACCAAATATCGCATAGAATAAAGAATCGCAGCCATGTACCTCAACTCCACTTTCTGTTTTTTATTTGACTTTGTATTCAGATCTCTGGGCCCTTAATTTACTTAGATTTGTAGTCCTACTTTCATATTCAACTCGTACTTTCATTTCTGTTATTTGAAGTCTATAGGGATGGTCTCTTTAGGTCTTGAAACACGTTGCCTTAATCGCCACTATTTTGTAAAATTTTATGAAGTCCCTGTCGACTCAAAACTTCAGAAGAAATGTAATCCGCTTTGGGTAAGCAGATAAACTTAAGAATGGTCTTTTTCAAGTTCATTAACATTGTCTTATTTTGAAACTTTGAGAGAAAAATTACGTTGTGTACTCTCAGAGGAAATTAAAAATAAAAAAATTTAGGAAATATTTGCATAACAATTACAGCATATAAAAATGAAAAAAAAATACAAATTATGTGACAGTTGTGGTTAAGGTTCATTTAATTTTATTTATGATAATTTATGGTAATTAATCTCTTACTATTTGAAAGGCATAGAGTGCATTTAATTACCGCCTGTAAACGACAATTGAAGAGAATAACTATTCATTACTTGAATCGTTCTCTGTTTGGAAGAATGAAGCGTGTAATTAGGTCGGGAATCCAAGGAAATTTAGTCAGGATTACTTCATAGGCCACGAATACCTCATAGCTACTGAATGTTCTTATCTCTCAGAAATGATGCCTTGACTCTAATGGAATCAAGAGTTTATTGGTCAGATAAGGGATTCATCCGCGCAGTAAGCAAGTACTTATTGCAGTGCATATTGCAGTGCTTTATAATTAGAGAAACATCGTTGTGACTCGCTGCTCTCGTGCCTCACGCCTGTAAATTTGAAGAAGACAAACGTTTGAGAAATATTAAAAATAATTTTAAAAAACTATTTGTCCTTTTTCGTTCTGCAGGTGTATCTACTTAGTATTTCAGCAAATACAGACCACGTATGTTAGCACTACTCTTTATCTGCATTTCTATTTTGGAAGAAAAAATAAATTAAATGTAAATAAATGAGAAATATTACTTTACTTCACAAAGATAAATATATATTTTTATGATAGTTCACTTTCATGTTTTTATTTTAATGTGCATATAAAATATTCATTGTTCGGATTCTTTTCGTGATGTTTTCACCTTCATTTATAATGAGCGTTCATTTGCATTTGATCGAATCCGCAATTTATTCTGCATCAATATTTCGTGGGATTATTTTGGAGTCCAAAGGTAATCGAGACCACCCGCATGTTTATTTACACGTTAATGAATCAATTTATTAAAGAGATTAAATTTCATGACAACAATTTATTACAGCCTCTACGATGGCTCGTGGGCAGAGTTCTAGCTTCTCGTGTTGTAGTCACGGGTTAAATTCCCGGTCGCGGCAAAAATATAGTTGTAGCTTTTTTTATTAAAACTCGTCTTAGTTTATGTAGCTATGTGACGAAGAAAAGCTAGGGCAGGGGGAGTTAGCTAGTTGAAGTGAAGGGAATACATTATGTTCGCCACATGTTTCTCTTACCCTTTAAGCGTGGGAATTGAACTAGGCCCAGGCATGTTGGACAGCTTTATTTTTTTTATCTAGTCGGCAAAGTCGGCCGATCAACCCAATGCCAAATACATACATATGTATATTGAAGGTATAGCAAAATCCGGCATTAGGAAACTGTTTCTTACGTATTTACCCGAAAATGTTTTGAAAGAGTTCCATAAAGTAACTCATAATCTATAATGCTATTAATTGATTTTAAACACAAAAATATTACTCAAAATTTAAAAATCATGTTTAAATGTTATTGATAATGTAAAGTTATGTGATAGGCGCTCTGGAATGTTCAATGATATTTTCTCCATACAGGATGATTATGATGTTTCCCAGCATCCGTCCCCTAAGCCAGCAAAGTTTTAACATTTACAGAATATCGTTGAAGGGAGAATTCATTACTTGAGAAAGGCGAAGTGCCTCGTGAGGAAAATTTGTGATTAAACTTTTATTGAACCTTGATAATACTCAAAGTTTTGTGCTTTGAGCTCGAAGTTTGAAATTCCAGTGTACTCGAGAGAAAGGAGATCGGAGAATTGCATATAATTACGCAATTGTATTCGTATTGCGTAACTACTCGCAGTGAAATACGAATAGAAACTTTTGAGACAATGAAGTTCTCATTTCGGGTTGTTACTTTTTCTTATTACATTACTTGTCTTACAACTGCAACATTACTTTTCGTCGATTCTTTCCCAACGTGCCAACAAATTTGTTTCGTAATTTTGAGAGGGACGGAAAGCATGTGATTGTCGTTCTTGCGCAATAAAGGGTTTAATTGGAATATTTTAGATGTGATACTTTTCTATGCACCGCACAGTGTGTAATTTTGACGATCTAGGAGGAAAAAATTAATAACTCTCTTTGAAATTAATTTTTCGTAGTTTTTGGAGGTCTGGTGTGTAAATAATGTCCAAATAAACAAATCTGCTTGTAAAACTTAAATTTTTACAAAATATTTTGTAAAATATTTAGGAAATTTGAATACTTTAATTAGCCCTCATGACAGTATACGTTTTTCAAACGCTGAAATTGTTTAACTCTATTGGACATAATATTTGAATTTTACAAAACATACTATGCAAGAAAAATGAAATGAAAGTATACAAAAATAAAAAGCCGAAAATGAAAAAATGAAAACAAAAATTAAGTGAGAGGAATGTACGACAAATATTTACAAATTAGTTTGAAACACTACCGGCGTATTCTTCTGATGGTGATTCATCTAAATATGCCGTCTCTTTTTTGCCTTATTCCTTCATTCTAATAACACGAAAAGTTTCACTTTTTAGGGTGCAGTTATAGTTTTGGTGCTTATGCTCGACTTGAATGGATCTGAGCTAATAAGCAGCCGGTGGAGCAAATTCAGATTTGCGTTTGCTCTTGACGTTTTTCTAGTTCTTTTTCGCCACTTTCGTTTTATTTCCTTCTACTCTCATTTGCCATTTTCGTGTTTCTGAACGATAAGAAATGTGCAAAATGCACTCAAACACATTTTTTTGTTGGCGTATGTGTACATACTGGCGGGTTAAAATGTTGATATCCATCATCAAAGCAAGTGACAATGATGCAGGCTTTTGAAGAATGACTTCGAGCTTTGTAAATTGTAATTGTCCTATTGGAAGAGGCTTCACAGAAATCCTTATCTATAGCTGCCATATATATATTTTTGTCATACTGCCTTAGTTTGATTTCAATTGCTATAAATAACTTTTCTGAGCTAGTAGTGTCTACAAAAGGTTTCAATTGTAAGGTTTTATGTTTAATCCCACAGTACCTGAAAGACTCATTAGGTCTTCTAGCTCTATTAATTTTTACATTTATTTGTGATTGACCTGGAACTGCCTTTAACATTTAATTAGGAAGGGTAAGAGTTTATTGTAGCCAAGACGAATTATATTTCAAGAACGACTCTACTTCTTACGGAG
Source organism: Acheta domesticus (assembly GCA_031308135.1). Classification (NCBI taxonomy): domain Eukaryota; kingdom Metazoa; phylum Arthropoda; class Insecta; order Orthoptera; family Gryllidae; genus Acheta; species Acheta domesticus. Next base: position 46,747,380 of record JAHLJT010009355.1, read on the forward strand.
TTTTGCAATCCGGTTTCAACTTTTTGACAAATACATCTAACGCAAGACTTAATTTTGTTCAAAAATGCTTTGTGAGTTTCTATAATTCCTAATTCACGTAAGAAAACATTTAATATAGCTTCAGATCTCTTGTCAATTGAATTTGTTACTCATATATCAAAAACAACCTGCGGGTAACTTGAAGACCCTTTCTGTAAAAATGTATATATAATTCAGATAAGCAGGTATAAGCAGCTAGTCTTTTCACGATTAAGAACCCAAAAGTACTAGTTTTAAAATGTATATGGCCCGAAAGGTGTATAATGGTGTATAATACACTAAAACTCTAATTGAATTTAGAGAACGTGTAATACATTCAATAGAAATCGCTCACCTTTTCCATTAACGTTTTTAGGCACATCAAAAATAAATACTTAACTTTTATCCACATAAAAATAATTGTAAAAGCATGTAGATTACTAATAGTAAGCCCACAAATCACAGAATGAGACGAGTAGTGTATTCCTACCAAGAGAACTTTACGGACTGAAAAGGGCCATTCGGAGTTGAGCGCTGGCGGAGCGGCGATGGCCGTTTTTGGACATGCACCATGGGGTCCTTGTGACCTTTAAGAGAAAAATAATAACGTTTCCAGATAGTTCAGACATACTACTACACAGAAATATAATATTTTTTCTATTTCAATTCAGTCAAAAATTGAATTTTTTCCAGCTAGTTTGCCAAAATTACACACTGTGCACCGTTTCGTGACGTACACACTTTACAGATTTATATGCTCATATCTATTTTTCTTAGAAGACTTAGAGATAATACCAGGTAAACATTTTTTACATTCCCGTATGCATTACGTACGTAAAGTATAGGGAAAATAATGCAATGCTGGGCGAAAAACGGCGGAATTTCGGCAAAAAAAAAAAACAACTCTTATTACAGGCCATGGTTACGAAAAAGTGGATAAATCCATAAATTAAGAAATTAAGAAAAATTATCTATTATAAATTAAGAAAAAAATCTAACACGTGGTGCAGCCAGAATTCCTGTTTTCTGGGGTCCTTGATACCAAAAAACCAATTGAAAGAAAAACGTCCGTCCGTCCGTGAACAACGCTAGCGACTAAACCGATTCAGCCGATTTTCTCCAAAATTGATATTCCCCGATCGATCTGGCTGATGTCGTAGCCCCATGAATTTGAAACCGATATTTTTTTGGGGTGGGGGGTACTTTACATGAAGTCCATGGGACATTTTCAATTTTTTTAAAAAACGGCTCCAAATTATTTCTTTAAATTTCTTGTACGAATAGAGTAAAATATATTTATTACGGTGGCCTGAACTCTGAATAGCGAAAGTTTGAATTTTATTCGGCGTCTTCCTCCAACTACAAAATTACAGATAGAGACATTTCCTTCAATGAATTTGTTCTTCATAGTTAATTTTTTCTTTAAGGTCATATCCTTTTTTTTAAAAAAAATAGTTTTCGCGCAATATTGCGTGCAATATGTGCAATTTTAAAAAAATACAAAAACAAGATTTTCTCTAAAACGGCTCCACATTTGTTCTTTAAACATTTGGTAGGGATAGAGATAAATGTACTCTATTAGATGACATAAACGCCATATTGCTCTATTCTTTTATTTTTTCAAAAATTGCAAAAATTGTTTTGACTCGTCTCTCATGTACTTAATATTTACATTAGCGACGAATTGTTCACATTATTATATTAATAAGTGCATGTACATTAAATAATGTCAAGTAAAGTTTCTCGAAAACTCAACCGTTTCCTGTTAAAACTTGCTCAATATTTCGCATTTTCAGAAACGCTCAAACACCATTTTCTCATAAATGGCTCCAAATATTTTCTTCAAACTTTTCGAACTGATAGTGCTAATTGCACTTTTAATATGACGAAAAGTTTATTTTGAGGTATTTTTTTGTTTTTTCATAAATTACACAAATATTTTTTTTTGAAAGATCTCTCACATCTTTAATATGCACATTGCCAGCAATTTGTAAACCTTATTATATTTGTGAGGGTAAGTGCTTCAAACTTCGAGCATCCTGCGTACATACAGACCCTCTTGAGAGCGGGACGAATATATTCGTTGCTCCCTTTCTGGCAAGAGAGGGAAGTGGTGAAAGCAAGGGCGCATCTTGAGGTTGGAGGATGGTGGCAGTAGTTTGCAGGCGATAGTATTACTTGAGTGGAAGATCATATCGAGTTGCAGACAAAGGTCGGTGAAACGTGGATGGCAATAGCTCGTAAAAGGAAAAAAGAAGAGGCAGAGCAAGCAGTTGTTGAAGATGAGTACTTACGCACAGGGGGTGGGACGGGCACGTGGGAGGGATCAAGTGGGAGTGGGCACGTGGTCAAGTGGGAGAGGGTACGTGGGAGGGATCAAGTAGGAGTGGGCACGTGGTCAAGTGGGAGAGGGCACGTGGGAGGGATCAAGTGGGAGGTATCAAGTGGGAGTGGGCACGTGGGAGGGATCAAGTGGGAGTGGGCACGTGGTCATGTGGGAGAGGGCATGTGGGAGGGATCAAGTGGGAGTGGGCACGTGGGAGGGCGCACGCTGGGAGGGCGCACGCTGGGAGGGCGCACGCTGGGAGGGCGCACGCTGGGAGGGCGCACGCTGGGAGGGCGCACGCTGGGAGGGCGCACGCTGGGAGGGCGCACGCTGGGAGGGCGCACGCTGGGAGGGCGCACGCTGGGAGGGCGCACGCTGGGAGGGCGCACGCTGGGAGGGCGCACGCTGGGAGGGCGCACGCTGGGAGGGCGCACGCTGGGAGGGCGCACGCTGGGAGGGCGCACGCTGGGAGGGCGCACGCTGGGAGGGCGCACGCTGGGAGGGCGCACGCTGGGAGGGCGCACGCTGGGAGGGCGCACGCTGGGAGGGCGCACGCTGGGAGGACGCACGCTGGGAGGGCGCACGCTGGGAGGGGGCATGCGTGAGGGGGGCAAGCGTGAGGGGGCACGCGTGAGGGGGCACGCGCGTGAGGGAGCAGGGGCTCCCGCGTGAAGAGGCACGCGGGAGGGGGCACGCGGGAGGGGGCACGCGGGAGGGGGCACGCGGGAGGGGGCACGCGGGAGGGGGCACGCGGGAGGGGGCACGCGGGAGGGGGCACGCGGGAGGGGGCACGCGGGAGGGGGCACGCGGGAGGGGGCACGCGGGAGGGGGCACGCGGGTGGGGGCACGCGGGTGGGGGCACGCGCGTGGGGGGGCACGCGAGTGGGGTCACGCGAGAGAGGAAGGACGGAATGGGGATGAGTTTGTTGGTGAGCGGGTGTAGTGGGTTGAAATGAGATCGCTGTGGGTGGGCGTCTAGGTGGTGTTTGATGGTGCTGAACGGAGCATCGCCTAATGCGGGGGAGGCACCTCCATTATCGATGATCCCTGCCTGCCAGCGGGCGACGAGCGCGCCGCCGAGCCGCGTTATCGTCCTCCCCATCGCCCCCGCCGCGCCCGCCAGCAGTGGCTTCTCTAGATGCTCTCCGCTCGGCGATCTTTTACGCAGAGCTTTTCCCTCTCTCTTTCTGTCTTTTCCCTCCCTTCTTTGCATCCATTCATATGCGTGTTGATCATCTAGTTTTGGTGAGATAAGTCACTTAGTCTGGAGTTGCGAGGTCCGATTGTGTACACAGAGGTGTTAAAATCAAAATTTTTGATTTTCCTCTCGATGTCAGCTTGATGCCATCAACACTTTTAGACTTGGTCTACAGCGATGTGCTTATATGTCCGTCGTTGTATTTTTCGGTTACTTTTAATACTATTTCAACCAATGGCATTTCTATGAATTTTTCTCCATAACTATATTTTTTGATAGGGTTTGGTTCGAGATCACATTAGATGCGTATAAAATTGTAGATGCAGCTTATCCAAATGTTTCTCTTGCCTACTACAACGAGCATCAAGTGAAGTGAATAATTTACTTGTATCAATAGTACAATAGTCTCTGAACTTATTTAAAAGTTTATGATTTATGGGATTTCAAAAACTATTTAGGATTTTTTACCTAAATATGTAAATAAATAAACATTGCAGATTCAGTTTGTAATTTGACACATTTATTACAGTATTGTGTGAAATGACAATGTGCTTCTACATGAAACATGATTCATATGACAGAAAAAAAGTGCTTGAAGTATGTGTTTCTGTGATAGTACATATATTTCCACATTGAACATACCTTTTATCAACCTCTCTGTCAATGGTATCCAGTCATACACACAACATACATACATAAATAGGTACATACATACATACATACATACATACATACATACATTCATACATACATTCATTCATACCAGTGGCGTGTTATTTCGAGGGAAGCAATTACATTTCAGATGGTAGATTTTTAATTTTGTACATGGCTCTGACGAAAAATGGATAATTTAAACCACTTGTAAAGATAATACTGGTAATTGTAATAAATTGTATTTAAAACTCTGTTTTCAGTAACTCTAAAAATCTTCTTGATGACGTGAGTTTCTGAACTGTCGCCTTCGACAATATTTTCAAACAAATTCACGGGGTTATGTCGAGAGGTTCTCGATACTGATACACAGTTCGAACTAATCTGCTATTGTAATTCCATCTGGTGGGAGCTGCTTTGGAAGCCTTTTTTTAACTCCATTGTCTAGTGCAAGGCAACATTTAGGAGACTGCGAGAAAAGTGTTGATAAACCAGTTAAAGTTTTGAAAAATATTTTTCATTCTTTATTTTTGTAAACTGACTGAGATAATACCAGATTTAATTTATGAGCAAACCAGTGCATTAGGTCAGTGCCTGTTTCATTTTAACCTGTAGCCTATTTATATGACCAGCCATCACCGCAGCACCATCTTAACTTTATGCAATAAGTTTTGATTCACATTTTAAAATCATCAACAATAACTCTTACAATTCTATATAAATCTTCTGTTTGAAGAGACATCTTGGAATCCTAGGAATTTCTGTTCAACATTTCCTTCCACATTTAAATAACGCACTACTTTAGACCAGGGCTGTCTAACTTAGAAGGACTTATGGGCCACATATCAAATTCAAGTTAAGCCGCGGGGAGCACAGTAATTTAAAGACGGTTTTTTACCGTAACTACTGAGATAATACCGAAACAAATATATATTAGATACATCTTTTATTCAACGTACTTAATGATTAATGTACATAAAACGAGAAAATTAATATATCATGAAATAAGAATGAGATGAATTATACAATTGTATTGTATTTGGTTGGTACAATAATTTTTTTAAAAAGCAGTCGCGGGCCGCACAAAAAGATCCGGCGGCCGCATGCGGCCTCTTTAGTGTTGACGTAAAACAGCGCGAAAACGACTGCCGTTTATTGTCATGCTAATGAATTGAATTTGCTTTAAAGCCCCTCCATTACAATTCGAGCCAGCGTGCGTTTTTTACTGGAACGCGCGAGGTCCTTTTCCCGGAGATGTCCGATGCACGCAGTCGGGTGCGTGCGCTCTGCGCGGGGCGTGGAGAGAGCCCTTTCTGCTGGCGGCGGTGCGCCGCGCGCCCGTCCATTGTCACCGGGGCCCCCTGGCGCGCCCAATTATTCGGCGCCGCAGCTCGTCATTAGGCCTTCGGTCGCTTCGGAGCGCGGCCCTGCGCTCGGAGCCCGGGGCTCATAACGCGGAGCCCTGGTGCGCCGCCGCGGAGAAGCCATACGCGGCGTTCTTTTGTTTCAGCGTCCGGCCAACGCTCTTTTGTTGGCGATGGAAATGTAATTTCAATTCGCATGCAGCGCCTGTTTTTACTTTATTCTTTACTTATTTCCCCAAGCTTTCTCTTCTCTGTTCTCTCCCGTTCTTCTTCTGTTTTTTTACTGTTGTATCACAATTGCATATTTTTCTGCTTTTCCTTCTTTGATCAGTAGATTCTGTTCCATTTTTGATATCCTCCCATTCCCCCATTTTCATTTCTCGCCTTACTACTTACTTAGGTAGTAAAGAGAAAATTATGTGATGTTACGAATGAAGTCGAAAAAATTTTCGAGAGAAAATTTCGTTTTGTGGAACTCTAGAGGCGAAAATGGATAAATCTTGTTTCTTTAGGTAGTACGTTACTTCCTCTAATACGTTGTGTATTCAGAATCCAAGATTTACGGATTCTTGATACCGAAAAATCAATTGACGGGCCAAACTTCTCTCTGAATTTCTGTCAGTTTGTGTCTGCGTTTGTGTCTGCATCTGTCTGTGTCTGTGCCTGCCTGTCTGTGTCTGTGTCTGTGCCTGTCTGTGTCTATGTCTATGTCTGTGTGTCTGTGCCTGTGCCTGTGTCTGTCTGCAACTGTTCGTCTGTTTCTCTCTGTGTCTATCTATCTGACTGTCTGTCTCTCTGTCTATCTATTTGTCTGTCAGCCTGCCTGTCTGATAGTCTCTCTACCTTTCTATCTTTCTGAATGTGTCCATGTCAGTCTGTCTTGTAAGGGCTGACTCGTACAGCTTTCGTGTCGACGACTCGTACAGCGTGTGGACGCGTGGTGTGGAGCTGCGCGTCATCGCGGGGGCGACGGCAGCGCGGCGGGCGGGTGCTGTTGGAACCGGTCCCGCGAACGTCTTCGCGTCCAGACAAGCCGTTTCACGCGCGGGGCCTCTCCACTTAATGGAGACTTAACTTCCCTGGATGTTTATCTAAACGATCGGATTATACCGGCGAATAAAATCCGAGAGTAGTTTGAGCCACTCGGTTCATTTTCTGGTGTCGAAGTTGAGCCTCGCTTGTTCTTACTGCGCCCGTTCAATGGTTCTGATGACACCTTCCCGCTGTCCCGTCCAGCTAGGGGACTGTCAGACACAGGTCTCATGAACTGGGACGTTAATTTCAGCAGCAAGCGAAATACAGCACAGCTCGAATAAATAGAAGGCGCCCGCAAATAATCAATCGAAAATGACCGAAATTTTAGGCATTTTGGTATTGGAATGTTATTTAAGGAAAACGCTGTGTTGCAGCAAGTGATAATCATGTATACTTCGTTTCCTGCCAATAGAAAGTGTTGTTGTAATTTGAGAGTTGTGTAGCTGGTTGCATCTTATATACGAACCGTGTTCAGTAAAAGATGTTATGTTGTGGAAAATATACGAGCGTATGAATATGAGTTTTTTGTTCAGTTACTAAAAGGAGTTTTGAACAACTACAACAACAATAAGAACAAAAAGTTTGACGTTTATGTAATCTATTGAAAACATCTGGAGGAAAGATGTTATTTTTCTGACGTTTTTTTTAAATTGCATCAACATCTGTGGTTATTAGCGACTACATATAAAGACATTACATAGCTTTTTAATCGGTTATAAAATAGTTCTTAAAAATAAAACCGAAAAAATATTCATGATTGGATATGAACATACATTGTTAAATACAAAATTGCAATTGTACACATTTGAAATACATTTTGTAGGGTTATTGGAAATAACTTGGTTTACAGAATTGTAGTACTTTTTTTGATAATTCTCTTTTCTGACGCTGCTCGCTAGTCTATCATCTGCAAAATGTGGAATACCCAGTACTGAATGTGTTTGACATGCATGAATGATTTTGTGAGGAGGTATACTCATAAACATCCATTGGTTAAAAAAGTATTTTTATTGAGAAAATACTTGTTATTTTAATAATTAATTAATTTCGTTTGGGCCCCATGTTGAGCCTGCCATTTGAGATAATTCCACTTATGTTAATTATTAATCAATCTTTATAATATTTACAAACAAATTTTATGGATATAATAAAAGGATTACTTCCTCCGCTATTATGAATATTATTATTTCTTTAATTCCCCTGCTATGCCCATAAATTCTCCCAGTGTTAAATAATGTGACGTCGTCATGGGAGGAGGAAGAACATAGACACGGAGTTTGCTGTACATATTTATTTACAATAGTTTATTACACTATGTACAGTCCTAAGGAACACTGCTCTCCGTAGCACTCCGACTCCTGAGACGAGCCGCCTCAGTATTTGCCAAGAGAACCTCAGCTCGCTACACTAGCGCCGCCCCTGGCCTCTTGTCCCGTGGCGAAAAGCCACGCCTCGCAAGACGCTGCTCGCGATCAGCTCCGCACATCGCTACGGTCAACCTCGAATGTCAAGGAAGCTTATTCCACTCGCCTCCCTTGCGAGGCATCACGTGACCGACCTCTCACACACAAAGCGTCATTTCCGCTCGAGATTTGAGCTGGCTGCAGATGGAGCCTGCCGTCCACCTGCAGACGATTTCTATCGTCACACATCACTTGTGTGAACGGACAGCCGCCTTCTCAGACACGCCCCCAGTGGAGAGACCCTCGAGAGACCCCGGGGGTCCATCCGCCCCTGGGCGGCACGAGAAGACCAACCTCTCCCCCTTGCACGATTTGTGCGGTCGGTCGCGCCCAGTGCTATGACGCTACAATAATAATTATATTAACTTCATTTTTAAATCCAGTCATGGGTTTCAACATATTTCTCACCTTACCTGCTACATGTAAACGTGTAATTCTACTCAGAAATACGATTCCTGGAAGTTCTGTGGATTAAAAATAACTATTGAATTGATGGCAACTACAAAAGATATGAGACATTTTTCTTTTCAACAATAAGAATTTAACATTTATTCAAATCTTCACAACTTTATATTGAGCTCATGAATAATGTGAATAACTTTCATATGTATATCATTAAAGTTCCGTACGTTTTTTTTAGCGAAGTTCGTAAGTTTATGTGCCGTGATAGTACCACGCAAAAAAACAAGGGGTGCTAGTCCCCTCCATGAAAAACATGACCACACCATAACACCACCGCCTCCAAATTCCACTGTTGGCACTACACACGCTGGCAGATGACGTTTATGGGGTATTCGCCATACCCACATCCTGCCATCGGATCGCCGTATTATGTACTGTGATTCTAGACCACGTTTTCCCACTGCTCAACCCACACCACGTTTTTCCACTGTTCAATGGTCCAATGTTTACGCTCCTTACACCAACAGAGGCGTCGTTTGGCATTTACCTGCGTGATGTCTGGTATATGAGCAGCTGCTCGACCATGAAATCCAAGTTTTCTCACCTCCCGCCTAACTGCCATAGTTCTTGGAGTGGATCCTGATGCAATTTGGAATTCCTGTGTGATGGTCTGGATAGATATCTGCCTATTGCACTTTACGACCTTCCTCAACTGTCAGCGTTCTCTCTCAATCAACAGGCGGGGTCGACCTGTACGCTTTTCTGCTGTACGTGTCTCATTACGTTTCCACTTCAATATCCCATCAGAAACAGTAGCCCTAGGGATGTTGAAGAGTGGAAATCTCGCGTGCAGACCTCTGACTAATCATCTGACCTTGTTCGAACTCCGTGAGTTCCGCAGAGCCCCCCATTCCGCTCTCTCACGATGTCCAATGACTACTGCGGTCGCTGATATGGAGTACCTGGCAGTAGTTGGCAGTACAATGCACCTAAAATGAAAAACACATGTTTTTGGACGTGCCCGGATACTTTTGATCACTTATGTCCTCGGATCCACGCTTTTCAAAATGAACTGCGTTCTTACGAAAACTATCGTGAAATGAAAAAAATCATCTAACACGTGGTGTAGCCACAATCCATGTTTTGTGGGTCCTTGATACCGAAAAATCAAAGGACGGCTAAACGTCCGTCTATCCGTCTCTCTGTCCGTCCGTCAACCACGCTAGCAGCTAAACCGTTCAGTCGATTTTCTCCAAGAGTGATGTTCCTCGATCGATCTAGCTGATGTTGCAGTCCCTTGAATTTGAAACCGATATTTTAATTTTGGGGTGTACATTACATGAATTCCCTGAGACATTTTCAAAATTTTCAAACAAATGGCTCTATCGCTTTTCATTAATTATTTTGTTGAATAGAGTGAAGGACGTTTAAGTCAATGGTGTAGGTCTCATGTTCATTGAAAACCCTTAATGTTTCCAAAATTGCTAAAACTCAATTTTTTAAAAATCTTCCTACAACAAAAAATTAATGAAATATGTTCATTAAAGACAAATTTTGAAGTAAGGCCATGTACAGTTTTTCGAAAATTTGAGTAATGTTTGAGTAATTTTACGTGAGACTAAGGGCCAAGTGCGTGCTGTTTTAACACCACTAGTTCTTTCCTGGTAGGAATCTACTGCCGTCATTTCTAAGAACACGTTTTTTTTTATTCTGACGCGAGCAGGTACGGGATGACGCAACTCTTGTTGCCTGCGAAATGAGAAATGGAGCAGCGGTTCCTCGCATTTAATTTGGGTGTCACGTGCTTATGAGTTACATGTCCGACTCTCAAGAAACGTTTCTCTGTCGTGGATATAATGCAGAAGGAACAAGACACACTAATGAGTTTTAAGTACGTGATGACATTTAAATTGAATTGGCATACTGAGACTGAAGTGGATGCGTTTATTTCTTTCCTTGCTCGTTACAAGAAGAGTGACAGAGTCGATCGTTGTATTATATCTATTATATTAATTTCTTCATTTCTTTCATTTGTCGATTATTAATTAGGATATAATTATTAGTTATGGTTAAAGTTATGTTTATTTTTGCAACTTTATTTTTATATTCTCATTTACTTTCTTCACCTAATTTATTTTATTACCAATGCCATATTTTTGACGATGGTTTCATATAATTCTACTGATAGAAATACTCACTATATTCTCAATACTAAGTACTCCACGCCTTTTTCTTGTTTGTATGTCCTTAACGTAATCATTCTCACCCTAATCGATCTCAGTAAAGGTAACATTCCGTTGATCGCACTATGTGGATTCTGAGCGGCGTGTTCTAATTTCTCCGCTCACATCCTTAGTAGTAGACATCCTTATTTTGGAGATGTGCTCATGGCAGTAACTCGGGGCAAACTGAAAACTTTACATACTAACCTTTTTGTAAATTCCAAATTTTGCTGTAATTTGAAATCGGTTATCCTAATTGATCCATGTCACATTTACTGCAATTGACTAATAAAGGACATAGAGAGTAGATCAAATTTCAATATCTGATGCATTTATTGTTTGACAATACTGTATTTAAAAACAGCTATTTAAAATGCAATTGTATTTTTCAAATAATTTTGTTAGCATTGCACATGAAATCGCCGTTTATTTTCTCGGTACGGAGTAGAGAGAAAGTTCCGTAAAGCTGCGCGAAGAAAGGTGAATTTTCGGCAGAAAAAAACTCTTATTACAGGGCCATGGTAACGAAAAAGTGGATAAATCCTGTTGCTAAATTAAGAAAAAAATCTTTTAAAAACACTTGTGTTGTAGCCAGAATCCGTGTTTTGTGGGTTCTTGATACCTAAAAATTGATTGATGGCAAAACGTCTGAGTGTCCGTCCGTCGAAAACGAATATTTTGATTTTTGAGGGTACTTTACATAAAGCCATGCCAACATTTTCCTAGGCTTTTAAACAAATTGGCTCCAAGTTTATTAAACTTTCTTCTTTGTTAGCGTACACATATCTTAAAAACGACGACTTTTGCATTTCTTGCGACGATGCACTTTCGGAAAGAAAATCAGATTTCAACGAAAATGAGATATGCAACATTTTAAGAGTTCTTTACGCCAATCGAGGTAAAAACTTTCTCAAAAAACTTGAAAAAGTTTTAAAATTTTTGCAGTCTCTTCCTTCAACTAAAAATGGTAAAGGTACCCTGTGCAATTCCACATAGGCCAATGTGGCCCAAGGGACAAACCTATTCGTTGCCGTAGACTAAGAAGGTTCTGTGGCTAGCAACTCTCCGGTCGCTTTTATCCCCAGCAAAGAGCCTGGTCCTCACTTAGTAAGGCGACTGAGTCGACCTCAGAGCCACCCTGAATAGAAATCGCCACATAACCAATATTGGGATTCGAACCTTGGTCCTTCAGTTCAGGAAGCCAGTGCCCTACCACTGAACCACCGAGGCTCCTTTCCTACAATCACAATATTGAAATTATATTTTTTTCTTAATAAAATGTAGCGACCTTAAAATAATAGGTTCTAACTGCACTTTTATGGGAAAAATGAGTTATCAAGATGGTTGGATATACCAAAAGTATTTCTAACGGCTGCATTACTCTGAGATGTCAATTTCGTTTTATCTTCAACTTAGGGACAGTATAATTAGTTCTATAATCACATATCCATGTCCATGCTTAAAAAAATAATAGGTTCAAGTTCTATAATTAGTTCTATAACCACATATCCATGTCCATGCTTAAAAAAATAATAGATTCAAGTTGCAATAATCATGGTGATGTCTTTCCAAGGTATTACTGTTGAGTAATGCTCCTTCTCAAGCAAGGAGCTCTCTCATGTATGCTCTCTGTTAAGACTGTAGAATATTTAAAAAAAACATGGAATGCCAAATTTAATACAGTTCAAAGACTTTGATAATTAAATTACTGTTTTCTTTAAGGAGAATGTTGTTTTCCTTGATCTTACAAGAAATGTTGATTTCATTATGTTGGTACATCTGAAGTTACAAAGGGTATATCTGAATAAGGGGGTGAAAAATGTCCCAAAACCAAATCGATAATCGCGATACTCATATGAAAAAGAATAAAAAATGTAGATTCCCCAAAAATCAGCCTCCTCGGGTAATCTGTTACAGAGAACAATGAGAAATGGGGTTTTCATGTTTTTTTTTTAGCTTCTATTACATGTATCGGGCTAAACAAATTGCAGAAACGGAGAAAAATGTTTGAATTTGAGGGTATTTTTGTCAACTAATTTTGGCGCCAAATTTATATAGCAAAAAGTAAATAGATTTTTGGCGTGATAACGTAGGAGTACTGTCTTATATGTAGACAGTACTCCTACTCTAGACACTGTCCGCGTCTGAAGAGTCGAACACAAGACGAAACTGACCCGGAAAGTCGGGCTCCTGGCCTATGTTCACTCTGTCAACGACCAGTGGATGTAAAAGGAGGGTGTTACTTTCAACTGCTCTTGTCTTTTCTCATTCGAGAAAAAGGGTATAGCGGCATGGTGCCGTATCCACCTACCGCACAAGTGTGCGTGCAGGATGATCCTAGCGCAGAGGCGCAAAGAATAGCAGTTAGGGTAGTAAAAGCGTTTCGTCCTAGTTCAGGACTCATCAGACAGGCTTCCAGCCTGTGACGCTGTATGAACGAGTACTGTCTTAGTTTTCCCCTAGAATGTAATGTAAAATATGTTTTCTCTATGATAATTACATTTATTTTCTTTTGTATTCCATAAATATGTTCATGTAAAGTGACTCAATTATTTTCTTTTATTTCTTGCTATTTTGGAACAAAATATTATTTCTTGAAGTCTTTTTATTTATTTTATTTTTTGAGGTCAATAAGTACATTTACATAATGATACATACAATAAATTAGTGTATTCATCAAGGAATAAAATTTGACTGCAGCCGGATATTAAATGTTCAAGGAAGTGTAAGAGTAACTTGGCATAAGAATTACAGACACTAGAAATTAATAAAAAACGGTTGAGATTTTACGAAATCAAGGAATGACATTTATAGTGTTTAAAATAATGCTGTCACCATTAAAGCCAAAAATTATTATTTGTCATTTAATGGCATTCAGAAGTCTTTTTGGTGTTATTGAAGCCGCGGAGAATAAGCTAGAAAGCGTTCTTGGACAGAAATTCATACTGTTTTAATACGTAATAAATATAATAATCTTGGATTACCCAGGTTGCGCTTTCCACCAGAAGAGGTAAAGGCAATTAATTCGCTGGCTGTTATTCCAACATTAAAATAGAAATGCACTAGTCGCAAGCGTTGAAATAAAAATATAATTTTCCTATTTAAGCGTCTTTTGCTCTTTCTGGGGAAACAAAATAAAGAGTGTAACAATGACCTAATGTCATCGGTCACTGTAGAAAAATCGAAGTAGAACGTAATTTCTCACTTCGCGATCTCACTCAGGGCGACGCAAGCGCTGATGAGGGCGGCGTCGTGGGGCTGAGCTGCCATTTCACAACGTCGCCGCTCCATATGCGTCTCCGGGGGGAGGGAGCGCGGTCGGGACCGAGCAGCGCGGGGGGCCAATGAGGCCCGGGGGCGGTCATGGGGCGATCGGAAAGTCGTCAGGGGACGATCGGGGCCGGGGGTGGAGAAATGGCTTTTGCGTGTAGTGGGAGCTCGGCGATGCTCATGGGCGTCGATTTATCCTCGACATTTGCGTCTCTCTGGAGGACTCTGGAAGTCCATTTCGTCAGGCGGATTATTTATTCTCAGGGGTCTCCCGCGCAGTTGCGACCTAACGCGAAATCCTGCCTCGTGTTCCGTCCTCCACCGACTGTCTACTACATGAATTTCGTTCTCACGATGACTCACCTCCACTTAAACTCTTGGCGGTATCAAACAAAAAACCGAGTTATAAGAAATAGTGATAAGTTGTTTGAGAATATATCTTGTAATGTATATAATTGCATTTTCAAAAGCCCTTCTTGTGGCCTTTGCATTTAGTAAGGAAATGTGTGCAATTTTTTGTGCTGATTTTGATGAAATGATGAATATTATAGATTTGTCATGTTTGAGAAAATACACTGATGCCGTGATTCTCTTGTCATCCTCTTTGGAGAAGGAGAAATTCGCTAAAGGTTGAACAAGTGAGTTGAAGTTGACTTGACATTTTAGTTCGTAAGGCGAATGAATAATAAAAAAGGAGCATCATTTCACACATATAATTACTAATGAATGGATTTAAAATTGTAATTGCTATCATTGCTATTTAGTTTAGAAATTTTAAATTTGTGTTTTGCTTTTTACCAAAAGTCATTAAATGCAAATGTTTTGCTCGACATTTTAAATATTCATTATGCTAAACGTAATGTCATGCATCTTCTAGTTAAATATTTATTTTCTTTACCTGTGGTACTAGAGTTTTGATTGACAGTATGTCAGTATTCTTCTACGTTTTTTTCTTGCGTGAAGCACCCCTTTGAGTTGAATCATTGCATTTCATGAAGTCCTTCAAGTTTGCCGACACTTGCAGTACCATCTTACCCACCGCCTATATCGTTGCACATCGTCGATATGCTTCGAGATCGCACAACTCATGAAAGAGTTCGTGTTTATTTTATTGAATCTGTGTTCGAACGGGATCGTATTAGCACTTGTAGAATTCGGAGTATAAAATGTCTTAGTACATATTTTGACACACCCACAGCATTAATTAGATTATAAATTGAGTTCCATCGAAGTGCAGAATCTCGTTAAGGCGAGGACCGGTTTAGAGTGCGTGCCGACAACCGTGAGTTTAAAGGCAAACAGCGTTGCCAATTCGGCGCCTTCAAAGTCACCTCCGACTTTCGAAAAGCGACAGTGTCCTAATTGTCATCTTATTATTCTTCCAGTACCATATTTAGCTTTTAGTACCACATTAGCATTTTAGCTTCTACTAAAACCTCTTTGAAACAATTAGAAGTACATATTAATACTTCACCGATTTATACACTCTTTCAAATCCTCTTCAATATGTAACTTGCCTTGTCACAGAAAGATAATTTCTCTAAATTTTGAGTAAAATCTCGTAGTGCTTAACTTAATATATTTGGGATTAATTTTTAAATTACATACCTAACTTGAAATTGATAAATTTAAACATACAAATGCTGTGACAACATTCCTCCTCCACCAACTCTTTCCTCCCTCGTTTTCATTCCTGTCTTCTATGTGAGAAAACTTTCACCCAAATTGCGTACGTATTGCTTATTGAATGACCTCCTTCTTTTATGCACTAATGTAATAAAATTTTGAAAATGGTTAGGCGGAAGAGCAGGCTAAATGGACTGAGCCTCGCCACAAATAAAGACATTTATTTATTTATTTATATTTATTTATTTATATTTATGGCTGGATGTTGGCGATCAAGAATCAGAAAATTAGTATTTGGCTATACTGAGGTATTTTGAAGATTGAATGATGGCATTGAGTGAGAGATGGTTTCCTTTCGCCTTCCACAGAGGAAAACACATTCACTTCAGGATTCGCAACAACAACTATAAAGTGCCCCACCCGCGCCTAAGCAAGACTTGCAAGTCTGACTTGTGCCGGTTGTAAATTGTCTTACGTTCCAGCCACCTTGCTCTTACACACAACACTCACCGTGCTGGATGCTCGGATTGACATGAAATTTCATCAGCTGATAGAACACCATGCAAAACCTATATACGCAAATTTGAAGTGCTATGGAATATTATAAATAGTGTTTTATAGGCATTTTGTATCAGGACCTTTCGTGACCTTCGGGCTTCCCGCAACGTAGAGGTGACGCCCTTTGTCATGTGGTCAAATGCCCAGCCAACGTGGAATATTCGGAAACATAATACTCGAATTAATTCTTACTTGAGGTTGCAGAGGGCCTCATTCACACATTGAAAGAAGTACTATGAGACTTCAGCAAAAGACACATTCAGCTCTAAAAGAAGTTGGACTGAAACTAAATTCTTCGAAGATGAGTAGTTCTACATCGTGGTGATCAGGGAAAAATGTCACTTGTGTCGCTACGCGCAGGGTTGCACTCTGAAACAAATGTCACCAGACAGTCTGCAATGAGCATAGTGATGTAACCCCTCTTTGCAAGAATTGTAAATAAAGAACTACTTTAATCAAAATATCTGAATTCATAGAGAAGAAAAGTTAAAACTTGCTCAATGTACGTTGTATTCTCGTAAAAAATGTTACACTCCATCATCACTTCTTGTAAGTTTTTGGGATTATAAAGGAATTATTTTAATTAATTATTCATTTTCCGTCATTATACTGAAATTCTAAAACAATTTAAAAAATAGATATGGAAAAGTTGAAGAAGAGAATAGTGGAAAACATAGATTGTACAACAGTGCCTGCTGGACACTGCTTGCGGATACGATACAAAAGTACCTTGCCCAGAGAAGGGTTAATTCTATGTTCTGGTTTGCTACCATTTTTAAACGACTTGGACGTCTAACAGGAGGTCGCTCTTCCACTGTCACCTCGCACCTTTCACTGGTGTAGGTCACGTCACAATTTACACTGTGTTTCTGGGAGAAGAAGGGGATGGCGATTGATTCACGGGGCTTCTATGATATGATGTTTTACAAGAGTTTTATTCTTGTCCTGTCTCAGAGCATATATTGCAGTATCATATTTCGATGTCATCTGGTTGGTATCTATTATAGTGTTCATTGTTTTCTTTTTCTACTCCCATTGTATAATGCTGTCATTTGATGGCTTAAACCGGTTGCATTATGATACAGTTTTCATTATGGTACAGGTTCTTGACCAATCACAGAGAAGTTTACAAACCAAGTATTGACAATTAATGATTGAGAATCGTTTTAGTAAATATTTCGTTCGATTGTGTACATTAAAGTTGTATTTGATATATTATGAACAATAGCTTTAGTTTCTTTTATTATTAGTATTTTTGTGGTATATTATTTAAAATAAAGCGAATCGCAATTTCACTTGGATCCTATTTGACTAGCGAAGTACTTCCTAGCACGACGACAGGTAACCACAGCCACCTGCGGCAGCATGCGAGGGTAGATTTAGGTAGCTGTCCGCTGGGTGGGCTTGGCTGAATCAACTGCCACGAAACTATTAATTGTAAAAGTTTAACTTATACAAGTCGTAGAAAAAGTACTGTATGAAACTCGATGTAATGGGTATTAATACACTCGTGTGAAATTAACGATACTTGCTCGTTTTTTGCTTGTATCGTATTATCGCAATCGTGTATTAATACCCGTCACTACATCATCATTTTATAATGTACTATTAATTTTATATTCACAGTTTCTGAAATTAGTCGAGGTATTTTTTTTTCTTTATCTATTATGACGTATTGGAGTGAATGACACAGACACTGCGTTGAAGATAACAGTATTTACATTTATTTACAAGAACTTAACGATTAAAAATAATTTACAAATATTAATTAAACCCCGGCAACCTTTTTATTCCCCTTAGCCGCGAAATCCCCCCGACCGTCCCTAAGCACTTACAGCCCTTACAGGCCAGTGCCACTGCTCGAAACCAGGTACACCGCGTGTTGCGATGTAATCGGACGTTACGTCCCCGGTCTCCACGTACCTACATGGCCTGGCTCCAAAACCGGTCTCCGCCCCAGAAACCACGCGCTGGAGTGGACGGGAGATCCCACCCAGCCCATCGGCTAACAACAAGCTCTACGAATCTATCTGAATCTTCGCGAGCACAGAAAGCGACCGACTTATATACACCCCCGTTTCCCCCAAACGGCGTCATGCTGTCGGCGTCCCCAGGCTCGATGGCTAGCCAATTCCAGGGGTTTTGCTCAATCGTCTCAGACTTGCCACTAACCTTTCTCAGCACTTTGTTTGCGTGGGACTTTTTCTGGAGTAGTCACATCTGTCGGTCGTCCCTTCATTTTTAGCTCAGGTGCGCCCTTTCACTACAGCTTCCGGCTCAGGTATGCCGCTCGCTTGGAAACGTTGCCACGACGTCACACTATAATTGTTACTTCATCGAAATTTATTTTATGTTGTTCAATCCTGTGTTTCGTAATGGAGTTCTATTTTTCCGTTATTTCGTTGATATTTTTCTTATGTTTATTATTTTTTTTAGTTTCCTTTTTGTTTGTCATGTGTATGTTTTGTCACAGTTACTACATTTCATTTCATACACAACACTGTAAGACAATGAACATGACTGAAACAAACACAATAAAAACACATTTGTACTTGTGAGTTAAGTGCTTTAAATGACTTCAAATGAAGTTTTTCGAAAACTCAATTTTGTGTGAAAAAGAGCTTGAAATTTCTAATTTACGGTAGGGCTCATCGCCATTTTATTAAAAACGGCTGCATATTTTTCAAAGAAATTTGCCGTTTAGAATAAAGTTTTACTGTTCTTTAATATTCTTATAATGATATATCCGTTTTACTATTTGGAAACCGAAAAAATAATAAAATGTCAAAAAAAGTACTTTGGGCGGCAATAGATATCAGCTGGCAAGAGTATGCGGCAAATTCGAATAGCTAGCCGACACAAAAGAAAATAGAAAACAAATGCGGGAAAGTCTGCGCCATTCTGTAGCACCACTAGTTTACATTTTTCTTGACTACAAATCAATCTGAACTTTGTGTGCAGAATTTCCAATACCCGTTCCTCGCAAACGATGATGCCTAAAACATTCGAGTTAAAATATAAGCTTCATATCTTTTTCATTAGAATAATTTGCATAACAATGTTCATGAGTTGATGCGTGAGTAATAAATTGTCTGCGAAATACGTTACAACAGTTCCTTTGCAAAAAAAATCTGAGATGTTCTACTTCTCTTATGCACGGATGACTTGTACCCCAGCAAATAAAGAAAATATGAAAACAATGTAAGATATTTTTGTTTGGTAAATCTAGAAAAAATTATTAAAATGTGGGCAGTAAAATGAGTACAGTGTTGGGAGACGTAGATAGGTTCAAGTGACGCAGCAGCGAGAAGTTCCTCTGAAAGATTTTGGAAAAGGCTCAACATGTAACAAAAGTATGTTCAAGCTTCCTTATTCTGTTTGGTGAACATGTGATATTCATTTAATGGGTTTTATAACAAAAAACAGAACGCATTACTCTATTTATTACATATAATATGATATTGTTTCAGCGTAAATATGTATTTCACAATTTGGGGAATAACCATCTTTAAATTTTGTCACCCATGCGATCAGAAATACAAATAGGTACACAGATTAGGAAAAAAAATCAGAATTATATACAATGAAACTGAAGTTTAAAGAAAAATCTGGAAAGAAAAAGTTAAAAGAATAAGTAGTCAATTTCCTGAGTAAGTTCATGTTCAATCTCAATACAATAATCATTCCACTGTAGGAATATTTAGCACTTGAGATCATTTTATGGAAATATTGAATATATTTGTAAGACCAGATAATTGAATTCATATTGACATAATTAAGAATTCCTTACCAGAAGGAAAGGGGTTTAGTGGATAAAAAATGACTAAAATTAGTAGTTTAACTACTTTGTTCATCTTTCAAACTTCAACTATTGATAAACTCCTATTCCAGAATAATTGAGTGCCCATGACATTACGCAAATTACAAAATGTGTAAAGTTTCTTCATTAAGTTCACTCGTTATTAATTTTCATTTTAATGAAAGCCAAAAATGAAGGGAAGCTCCTTTGTCTACAAATCAATTTGAACTTTGTGTGCAGAATTTCCTATACCCGTTCCTCGCAAAAGATGATGCCTAAAACATTCGAGTTAAAATATAAGCTTCATATCTTTTTCCATAGAATAGTTTGCATAACAATGTTTGTGAGTTGATGTGTGAATAACAAATAAATGTATGTAACTCTCACAGTTCTGTGTAATTTTACTTTATTTCTTGAATTTCTCTCTTTAAGATGGAAACATTTTATTTGGTCTACATTTTCTCTTCAGATGTTCATAGAATTTATGTAGTAGTTATAAAATAGCTAACTTTATATAGTTTGACCGATTAGTTTGAAAATGTTTGCGTTACATTAATTGTTTTTTGGGAAATCCTTGCATCTATCACTTACAGTTAACCTTTCTGGATTCAGAAGATTCAAAGAATTTTTTCTAAAAATGTTTTGTTTTTTTAAGAGCATTTAAAGCGAGTTTTGGGTAACTTCTGCGTCTACAGATGTGATCAATAGCGCATTAGCAGAAAAACACGTTTTGTATAGTTTAATACACCTATGAGTACTTTGGTGAAATGCTGTAAATTAGTATTACCTGTTTTCAATATTTACATGATAATATAATTTTCCTCTAAAAATATAAATAGATGTAATACATACACTTACTTTTTCATGTAACTTTTTCTCACCGCTTATCGACGACTTTGGCAACTAAAATATATATTTAAAATTTATTTTTATTATGACGTTGCAAAGTCACAAATTAAACATTTTAACATTAAAGTGTCTGTCGGAGTTGTCACGTTAAGCTAGAAAGAATATTGAAAATTCCATTTCTCATCACGAACTATTATTTTCCGTATTTATCTTTTACATTTTTATGGAACAGAATATTTTTGTGGGGAGAGTTGCCTGCTTTTGGATAGTGGTTGCGATATTCATTCCTACGCCCTACCTTGAATCTTCTTAGAGACAATAGATAATTTTATTTGGTAATTATGCAAATGAATACTCATATGAATGTCAATATAGTATTGTGATGTATTTTCTACTCGAGTGAATTAATCTCTGGTAAATACAAACACAGGTTGCAAGAATTATTTGAGAGAAAATTTTCATTTTAGAAAGAATGAGAAAACGTCATGGATAAAGAGAATGCTATAAAATGAAATTAACAAAATTAGATGCAAATAGACGAAATCAAAAAAACTGCACGTCTTGATATCTTAGCGAACTGCAAGTCCACGTTTACTCATAAAATATCCTCTTGAGTTCCGACGGTGGCGGATATCCCATTCCGGGTAGACTGCTAAGTCAGTTCAGCCGCTGTCTGGAAGAGAGAAAATCTGGAGAATTATAGTGGTTGGCTCGTCCATGGTTTTTCAGATCAATATCAGACGAACTTCGGAGCAGTACCTTAACGAACGGGCTACGGACCACTCAATATTCTTCCTTCCTCATCCATTACTCGCCCTCTTCACTAATACTCACTCTCCCCCCCCTCTCTCTCTCTCTCTCTCTCACACACACACACGCGCAATCATACACACATTCATTCACACTCAAACCTACACGCCCTACAAGTACTACAGATGCCGGAAGCTCAGATCTGGTATCCCGCTGATGGAGATAATTGCAACGAGAAACCGACAAGTAAACCGGCAAGTACTAGGTCAGTGCCGAATCTCACGTTCCAGCGGGGGAGAAGCAGCGCCATCTCCGACATATTACGTGCACTACATTTACTGTATACAAGAGTTACTGTAAGAAAGGACCACTTTCGTAGGTCGGAGCAAATGAACGTCAAGCAGGGCGAAGACATTACAAGAGATATTGGTAAAGATATTGATAAAAGTACAAATGAGCTAACTAAACGAACGCACTGAAAAAATGAGCGCATGGACATCACCAGAAGGTGTTGCCAACATTGGCCAAGCAATAGCTGTCAAAGCGGTCCCTTGTTAGAGTAATCTCTCTACACTCTACTCCGTACTTCCATCTCTTTACACCAAAGCAGTGCATCAACCTGATGTCACTGCAGTCCCTCTGATCGGGAGGTCCTAGGTTCGAGTCCCGACGGCGGCAGGATTTTCGACACTAGCTTGTCAGCTAGGTCGAATTCAGTCGCTGTCTGGAGGAGAATTCTAGCGGCCGGCTGCTCTGATCGGTAGTTTTTCGTGGTTTCTACGATCAACACCAGGCGAATGTACCCTAACAGCAGTACCCAGGAGCAGTACCCTAACAAACGGGCCACGGACTGCGCGCGATCTTTCCTTCCTCTTCCTTGTCCTATCCTCTCTTCTTACACACACACTTACACTAACATGCACTACACTACCACACATGTCGGGAGACCGGTCGGGAGCTTACAACTTGTCCCGGCTGGGGCGCTGCCTCGCTGGTGGGAGATACTTGGTTGAGGGGAAAACCCACCTCTAGTCGACGGTAGGTCGGCGCCAGATCTCGCCATCCAGCGGGGAAAAGATCATCGCCACCTCCCGAGAAAAACACGCACTACACTTACGGGACTAATGACCAAAGTAGTTGACGCGCCCGGAGACACGAATCAATCAATCAACCGAAGCAGTTGACGCGCCCGGAAACGCAAAACAGTCAAAATCGAACTACGTTCGGTATTTGCTACTTATTCAATTTAGTTCAATGATGCCTTATTTTTCATGGCGAGGCTCAGGTCAGGCCATACTGCCTGTTCTTCCCTGACCACGCAAATTCCGCTGTGCTCCTTTCACCGTCTGACAGAGAAAGGAGGTATCACTACGGCGATGAAAGAGGCTTTTAAATTTTGCTCAGAGGCTTCATTTAGGCTTCAGGATATTTTAAATGCAGTAAATCTACAACATCGGACAGCCGACTTTACTTTTCTTCGAAAGAAGGCGTTCAAAGATTGTTTTCTGGCCCTTAAAAATCCACGGCATCGATCGAATTTGGACCCACGAACTTGGGTATAATAGTCCGATACGCTCATCGTTACACCACCGAACTTCAATCTTATCTCCTCTTCCTTTTCGCTCTTTGCTTCCTCCCACTCGCGCGCCCTCTGCCCTTTCATCCCGTTATCTGTTGGTCCCCGTGTGTCTGCACGGAAGGACGTCTGGCCCTCCCCCCGCGGCCTTGCCCCCACCGCCCGCTCGAAGCCGCGAGAGTCCTCGAGCAAATTGCGACCCGCAGTTGCCCGTAAAATTGCACTATTTGCTTGTGAAGAACGCTCGTTAGAGGAAACCGCTTGACATTGAAACGGATTGCTTTTCATTGGTGTTTTTAGGACCACAGGCAATCAATGGCAAAAAAAATGTCATGCCATTTGTAGGCAATTATTTACCAGCTATGTTTGTTTAAATAACCAGAAAGCCCCTTTTCATTCTCTGAATAATACGTGAAGTGATGCAAATGAACATTTTAAAGGTAATGACTAATAGTTATTTGAATTATTGAAGAAAAACACATTTTCATGATAGGCATGTGCAATCAGTTGATGTGATTTAAACGACGAACATGGTACCTCGACGATAACTAGTAAGAATTATTTGATTTTCAATTAAACTAAACGAACACTGGCGGATCACACTTCTGCAAATCACTTTCGTATACTTTTTGTACGTTTATTTAAATTCTGAGGACAATGGTTTTCGTTAGGAAATGGAAAGAAATGGGCCAGGCGTCCTTCGTTTAGCAGCTACAAGAACACGCCAATAGTGTGAATTTAATCCACCTTTCAAAATTGATTGCCAACTTAGAGATGTGCTACGTGTTTTTGACTACTGCTTCTGCATTCGTCTGCTTTCGATCGGTTGATTCATTAGTGTTGTCGGTGAACAAATGATATAGTTTCAAGAGTATCGTGCACATTATATCCCGAGAGGTGATGTTCCTACGCCGCTTGATATTTTGATTGATTGATTGGTGATTCCGGGCGTGTCGACTGCTAAGGTCGTTAGTCTCGTAAATATAGTGCATGGTTTTCCTCGGGTGTTGGCGTTGATCTTCCCTAGCTGGGACTGCGCCGACCTATATGTCGACTTGCGGGTTATTCCCCCATCGAGGTATCTCCCGCAGCTCCAGCTGGGACAGGCTCTAACACGCAACACTCACCGTGCTGGATACTCGGATTGACATGAAATTTCACCAGCTGATAGAATACCATGCAAAACCTATAAACGCTAATTTTGAAGTGTTATGGAATATTATAATAGTGTTTTATAGGCATTTTGTATCAGGACCTTTCGTGACCTTCGCGCTTCCCGCAGCGGGCGAGCCGTTGCTTCGGCAGCGCTAGGAACGTTACGAGGCGTCTATCAGCCGGTGTCAGATTTCCAAGAGCGTTCGTTCCATCTGAACCTGCAAAGTGAACACCCGTTTTTGTCACCTCGCCTGCCCTCCAAGTAACTGAGACCTTGCCAACAGGCCGATAGTGCAGGCGCGGTGTATAAGTAACGTCCGCAGAACCAGCAGCGAGCAGCGATTTCCGCCCTTCTACGGTCGGTAAGATCAAGAAAGATCCCTATACTAATTATCGCAAAAACACTACTTTCAATGCTTCATAGCACGTAAAAATTTGTATGTAGGGGTTTTGAAAGGTGCTGAACTAGCTGGTAAAATCTCAAGCCAATCCGAGTATCCAGCACGGTGAATGTTGCGTGTAAGTACCAAAGGGGCACCGTCTCGGACTGGAGCAGCTCTAAGCACATCTGGACTGCTCTCCAGACGTGTTGTGATAGACTAGTGCAAGTAAATGTGTTTAAGTAAGGGTGAGGATTCGACCTGGAAGAGAAAGGAAAGATCGCGCGCGGTCCGTAGTCCGTTTGTTAGGGTACTGTTCCGGCATTCGAGTGGCACTGATCGCAGAAACCAGTGACACTACCGTTGAGAGCAGCCGCCGCCAGAAATCTCCTCCACATAGAACGGAATTCGACCTAGCTACTTATGCAATGGCAGATACAAGGGGGGGATGGGGGCCATACCCTCCCCCAAAAAGGCTTAGAGTTTTCGTTTGTTACCTTCCTTTATTTAGCAAAACTAATTTAAATATTTATGTTAAAATTGTCATTATTTAAACAATAATATTATACAGTATCAAATACACACTATGAAAATAATGTAGAATATAATAAATATGCCTATTATTTAACAAAAATGTGTGATCCACCCCCCAATAAAATTATCGGCTGGATCCGCCCCTGTACGTATGTAGCTAGAGACGAAAATCGCCGCCTTCGGGAATCGAACACTAGATCTGCCCATTGCACGATGTTGCGTAGGCGCCGGTGCCGGCGCGGATGTCGGCGCAGAGCTGTCGCGGGCGGAGGGGCGCGAGGTCCGGCGCCCGCCGTGCGCCTCTTGGAGGCGCGATCGATTCCGCGCGGGGGCGGCCGCCGATGCAACGCGGCCGAAGGGGAGGGAGCGAAGGGCGAAGGGCGGAGCGTCGCGTCGGAATCCGATACACGCACCCCTGCTCCCTTCTCACGACCCGCCCGCGAGGCATGGCCATTCTCGCGCCGACTGTAACGAGAATCCGATCCTCCGCGCTGCACAGTGGGCTTCATGGAACGTACGGCAGAACTCATAGTGGACAATTAAAGTGAATGCTCCTTAAATGATTGTTTTGTATGATTTTTGGGGTTTTGTTTAAATGATTGTACGTATGTACAGGGCTGCTTGTGTGTGTAATGGGTGTATTGGCAATGCCTGACTCCGGCTGATACGGCTGAGGGCACTGCAGAGTTTCTGGTCGAGACCTCTGACCGGGAAGGTCCTAGGTTCGAATCCCAACGAACCTAGGGTGGTGGCAGGATTTTCGACACTAGCTTGTCAGCCAGGTCGAATTCAGTCGCTGACTGGAGGAGAATTCTATCGGCCGGCTGCTCTGATCGGTAATTATTCTTGGTTTCTCCGATCAACACCTGACGATTGACGGAGCAGTACCTTAACAAACGGGCCACGGACCGCGCGCGATCTTTCCTTTCTCTTCCTTGTCTTATCCTCATTCCTTACATATACGCACTATACTGCCACATATGCTGGGTGACCGGACGGGATCTCAGAGCTTGTTCCGGCTGGGGCGGTGCCCTGATGGTGGGAGATAAATGGTTGGGGGAAAGTCGACGCCGCTAGTCAACGGTAGGTCGACGCCGGATCTCGGCATCCAGCGGGGGAAGATCACCGTCACCTCCCGAGGAAAAACATGGGACTAATGACCTTATCAGTTGACGCGCCCGACTTCACTGACAATCAATCAATCAATCAATCATTGACACTGATAGAGTATAATAAAATACACCTGCAAGTGATTTAAAACTTTATTTTCGAGACCCAAAGCCTTGCGTTTCTGACGAAGTAATGTTCGTATTGTGTATAAATAAGATCGTTTGGGATCCACTACTGCATTTTTGGAGGTTCGGATTTGCTGGGTAACTGTCACGCAGTGGTAAAGGTGGGGTGGGCAAAATTCTTCAATACAGGGTCGTGCAGTATCTTTGATTCATCTGAAACAGGCTCCGCTAACATTGCTTCCGTCACACGATTGGAAGGGACGGGAGTCAGGTTTCCACATACAGTAGTTCTCCCACCAGTACGCTAATTAGGTTAAATTAGATTAGGATGTAAGCAAAACTGAAGATATAAAAGGAGTGGAATATGTAGCACACTCCAGAGAAAGTCTGCATGCGTATTCTATTTATATAAATATTAAGAAAAATGTTTGAAAGTACTTGCTACTTTTCACTTTTCATACATCGCTATTTTATTTTCCAAGACATTTTAAATCTTTCATTCCTTTATTTGGCTAAATAAAGGACAAATTTAGAAACATTGATTAATTGTTAGTGATTCCGGATGTGTCAACTGAGAAGATAATTAGTTCTGTAAATATAGTGCGTGCTTTTCCTCTGTAAGTGGCGGTGACCCCCCGCTCGGTGGCTAGATCCGGCACCGACCTACCATCGGCTAGCGGGGTTTCCCCAACCAGGTATCCCCTACCAGCGGGGCATCACCCCAAGAGGGACAAGCTCTAAGCTCCCGAACAGTCTCCCAGCATGCATGGTAATGTGCGCATGTGAGTGGGTGTAAATAGTAAAGAAGGGGTGAGGATAGGACAAGAAAGGAAGGAAAGATCGCCCGCGGTCCGTGGCCGTTTGTTGAAGTACTTCTCCTTTCGCTTGGAGTTGGTCAGAGAAACCAGGGAAAGCTGCCGATCAGAGCAGCTGGCCGCTCGAATTCTCCTCCAGACAGCGACGGAATTCGACCTAGCTGAGAATCTATGTTGTCGGGACACGAACCTGGGACCACCCGATCAGAGGCACTGAAGTGACCTCAGTTGATTCCCTGAGCAACCTCTCCCGATGAAAAATTAGAGAGAAGTATTTATACTTTGTGATTCTTAGCAATTTTATATATCATCGGTTGACTTTTTCTGTTCTCGCGTTTTGACCCTATTTCAGATCTCTGTGGACCATTGTGCCGCCCGCGTCTTCTGAATGTCGGCTGTGGATAAGAGAAAAGCGCTGATCTCACCTGCGATCGCGGTTATCGATGTTATCGTATTGCTTTTCAGGTTGACCTTTAGGGGAAGTGACGGGTGTTGAGTAACAGAAAAGGAAGAAGGGAGGGCAGATGCTGCCCTACTCTTTTATAAAGAAATACTATAGTCGCCCTCGCGTCGTGCTTGACTGACTGTTTTGATTCGTAGAGAACGTATTCTGAATTGGAAGCTCCGGATAAAGGTCAAAATGCTTTGCACATCTTTCTTTGTAAGGAACGTAAATCCGACGCTGCTACGTAGATTTTCTGTAAGCAGTATACTGATTTGTGTACAGTTGTTGTTGTACTGTTATTCGCGAAAGCTATCATTTTTACATTATATTTTTTCTAACTAATGTAAATGGTTGTTTTTTGGTATTTTCTCACTACTTTTAGTGTTAAAATGCACCGTACTTCGAAGCGTTTTTTGTTATTTAATCTTCTTATATCGGTTTTGCATCGCTCAGTTGGATTTACTTTTATATTTGTATTAGAAATTACGAAACAAAACGAATTCTGTGGCTATTTGTCTGCAAAAATATGCTGCATTGAAAAACGGGAATGTTAATTAATTTCTAAAATATTTTGGTTGCGCAAGATGAAGGTTTTTAAAAATAATAAAAACCTATCAATCCCATCTGAAAGATAATTGATTATTTTCGCTTTTCTTCAAATTCTTCTTTCTTCACCCTTTGTGCGAATATACAGTCCGCTCTCTGGAATAATGGGGAGAACAGGGAAGTGAGGAGGTAAAGCACGTTATAAGGAAATGACAATAAATGATTCTCAGCGTTGCGTGAATTTTGTGGAATTTTAGTTTGATTTTTTCGTGTTTACAATCGCGTCAATGCTACGGTTATTAGCCTTGTTGGTGTAGTGATAGCTTTTTATCACGAGGGTGGCAGTATTATTTCCCCGCTGGATGGTGACATGCGGCGCCAATCTAGAAGTGGGCTCGCAAAGGTTTACTTATCCAGGTATCTCATTCTAGCGGGGCATCGCCCCACCGAAACAAGCTCTGACTGAACCCGACTAGTCTTCCGTCCTGTGTGGTAGTGTAGTGCATGTTTGTGTGTGTGTGTAAAGAGTGAGGAAAGGACAAGAAAGAGAAAGGAAAGCGCGGTACGCAGCCCATTTGTTAGGGTGCAGCGCCGACATTTCGCCAGGTGTTGATAGGGGCAACCACCGAAAACTGCCGATCAGAGCAGCTGCTCTCTAGACTTCTACTCCAGAGAGGGGCAGCCACTGAATTCGACCTAGCCCTCTATCTAGTATAAAAAATCGTGCCACCTTCGGGTCTCGAAGATTAAACCTCCCGGTCAAAGACACTAGTGACGTCAGTGAAACTGAGTCACCTGTCTGTAGATTTTACTTTTTCTTCTTCTTTATTCTTCTTATGTGTATTTCTTGCATTATCATTAACCCAGTTATTTACCGTTGCTGCTTTGATGCAAGGCTGGGACGGACGTTTGGTGGCAAAGCAAAAACCACAAATACACCAAAACCAGTTCACAGAAACTGTCACTAGAATATGCACGCACTCACAAGGACCGTCTGCATCTCCCAAACCACACAAAATTGAAAATTGAAACTAGTGGTGCGACAGAATGGCACAGACTTTCCCGTATTAGTTTTCTCTTTCCTTGGGTCTGGGCTAGCTAATCGGAATTGCCTCGTACTCGTGCCAGCTGCCATCTGTCGCCGCCCAAAGTACTTGTTTTCAACATTTTCTTCATTTTTTAGTTTCCTAATGGTAGAACGGAAATATTAATTTTAGAATATTAAAGAACACAAAAACCTTGTTTATATGACAATTTTCCTTTACAAATTTGTAGCCGTTTTTATGAAAATAGCGTTTAAGCGCTACTGAAAATGCAAAATGTGAAGCTCATTTTCACAGAAAATTTTTGACTTTTCAAAAAACTTCATTTGGAGTCGTTTGAAGGACATTAACTAATAAATACAATAGTGTTTACAAATTGCTGGTAATGTGCATATTAAAGATGTGAGAGATCTTTCAAAAAAATTACATTTGTGTAATTTTGGAAAAAAAATACCCCCAAATGAACTTTACGTCATATTAAAGGGTGCAATTAGCACTATCCGTCCCAAAACTTTGAAGACAAAATTTGGAGCCATTTTTGAGAAAATGGAGTTTGAGCGTTTCTGAAAATGCGGAATTTTGAACTAGTTTTCACAGAAACCTGTTGAGGTTTCGAGGAACTTTACTTGACATAATTTAAAGCATTTAAACTCGTTAATATAATAATGTAAACAAATCGCTACTAATGTAAATATTACCAACGTGAGAGGTAAGTCAAACAAAATACATTTTTGCAATTTTTGAAAAAAGAAAAGAATAGTGCGATATGGAGTTTTTTCATCTCATAGGGTACATTTAGAACTATCCCTATCAAAAGTTTAAAGAAATAATTTGGAGCCGTTTTTGAGAAATTCTTGTTTTTGTATTTTTTTAAATTGTACATATTACACGCAATATTGCGCGAAACATCCCATAATTTTCAAAAAAATGTATATGGCCTTAAAGAAAAAACTCGCGATGAAGAACAAATTTTATTTGAAGGAAACATTTCTATCTGCAATTTTGTAGTTAAAAGAAGACGCCGAATACAATTCAAACTTTTGCAATTTTCGAAAATTCAGAGTTAACCGTGAAAATCGGACTTATGCCACCTTAATAAGTACATTTTGCTCTGTTCCTAAAAGAAAGTTAAAGAAAAAAATTGGAGCCGTTTTTGAGAAATTTTGAAAATCTTCGGGGAGCTTCATGTTAAGTACCCCCAAATTTTATAGAATCTCTTTCAAAATATCAAAGCTTCGACTCAAACAAGATTGACCGAGGAATATCCATTTTGGAAGAAATTGTAAGTATGGTTTAGGCGCTAGCCGTGTTCATGGACGGACAGACGGACGTTTTCCTTTCATTTGTTTTTTTGGCATCAAGGACCCACAAAAGAGGGGTTCTGGCTTCCCCACGTGTTAGAAGATTTTTTTTCTTTATTTAGAAACTGGATTGATCCACTTTTTTGTTATCACGGCCCGGCAATGAATATTTTCTTCAAAGGATCGTCACATTGGAAGAAAAATAGCCTCGGTCGCCCGAAGCGCGGATGAAGCAGCAATCCAACGCAACTAAACATCCAGGTACCCCACGCCCTAAGAACGTTTCAGGGCTTACAGGGCTTACAGGGATTTGCACAAGGTAGTGTGAAAGCTATGTGAATGCTATGGCTATGGCTATGGCTATGGCTATGCTATGGCTATGAATGCTATGGCCTACGAGATTCGTTGAGAAATCCTGCGTAATGCTGTACCTCGCAGGCAGGCGGTCACTGCAGATTCCTACTGCAACTTGTTGCAGAACCATCTTCGTCCAAGACTCAGATGAAGAGGGCTGCACGTTCTAACAGGGACTCACATCATCCTTCATGACAACGGACGGCGTCTTTCGGCTGACACAGGATCTTCTCTATAGCTGGCAGTTGGTGATACTGGAACATCTACCGCGTTAACACATTCAGGTCGTAGCCTCAGTTCAATTTTTTTGCACCACAGGTCATAAGGTTTTGGGGTATATTTGAAGGATCATATCTTTTAAACCAATAAACCTAGAAGAAATATTTTTTTATTTTAAAGAAACAATCTTGTGCTTTTATATGATGTTCCAAATTTTAAGTTTACATTAATAGTTAAAAAAAATCAACATAACTCAAGAAATTCAGTTCAAAAAAGGTTTAACATGCTTATTTTAATTAAATTCTTACAAATTATGTTAATTTTAAAATATCGTATAAATATTTCATTAGTGTGCATTGGAATAATGACGAATACTTTACTTTTTATTCACAATAATTGGCTTTGGTGTGATAATTTTGAAGAGCGCTCCTTAGATGTCACGGCAGAGTGCATGCACATCGTGTATTCTAAAACTATTTAATACCACTTGAATAGCAGCAAACGATATCTAGCCGTATTTTTACTTTCCCGTATCATGTGTACTATACTTACGTACCTACGTATAGAATAGAGAAATTATTACAGGGCCCTGATAACGAAAAAATGGATAAATCCAGTTGCTAAATTAAGAAAAAACTCCTAACACGTGGTGCAGCCAGAATCCCTGTATTATGGATCCTTGGTACCGAATAACCAATTGAAAGCAAAACGTCCGTCCGTCCGTCCGTCCGTCCGTCCGTCCGTCCGTCCGTCCGTCCGTCTTTGAACAACGCAAGCGACTAAACCGTTCAGCCGAGTTTCTCCAAAACTGATATACCGCAATCGATCTATATGATCTCGCGGCCTCTTGAATTTGAAACCGATATTTTAATTTGGAAGAGTACTTTACATAAAGCCCCTTGGACATTTTCAAAATTTAAAAAAAAATGGCGCCAACAATTTTGACTAAATTTTGTTATTGGATAGTCTGAAGGTCATTTAAGAGAATGGCATAGATTTCATGTCGGTTAAAAACTCTGAATTTTCGAAAATTACAAAAGTTCGAATTTTTGTCGGCGCCTTCCAACTATAAAATTGCAGATAGAAATTTTTCCTCGAAATAAAATTTCTTCCCTAAAGTGAGTTCTTTCATTAAGGTCATGTACATTTTGTTTGAAAATTTTAGTAGATTTTGCAAAATATTGCGTGCAATATGTGCAATATGTGCAATTTAAAAAAAAATACAAAAACAAGATTTTTCTCAAAAACGGCTAAAACTTTTTTCTTTAAACTTTTGGTAGGATAGTACTAAATGTACTCTATGAGATGACATAAACGCCAAATTGCTCTATTCTTTTGTTTTTTCAAAAATTACAAAAATGGAATTATTGCAGACTGCAGACTGACTGACTGCAGACTGCAGACTATTGGCCGAAGCCCTCAAGGCATCGGACCCCCTGAATTGTTTTTTCGACTTGTTTTGAAAGTTTCTCAAATCTCTAATATGCACATTACCAGCAATTTGTAAACATTATTATATTTGTGAATGTAAGTGCTTCAAATGAAATTTTTGAAAACTCAAAAAATTTCTGTGAAAAAGAGCTTCAAAATTTCGCATTTTCAGTAGCGCTTAAAAGCAATTTTCTTAAAAACGGCTACAATTTTTTAAAAAAATTTCCATTAGGGACGATGATTTGGATTCTTTAAGGTTCTAAAATTAATATTTTCCGTTCTAACTATTAGAAAACCGAAAAATTAGGAAAATGTCAAAAAAGTACTTTGGGCGGTGATAGATGGCAGCTGGTTTTCTCAATATTTGTCAAAAATACATTTCAAATAAAGGCCATGCTTAATTTTTTGAAAATACGAGTATTTTTCTATAATTTCGTGAGAAACAAAATAGCCCGCTGCAAAATGACTGCGCTTCAGTCAGCCGGATACGTCGTAAATTAGAATCTGCAATTGTGTATATTATTTCTTTGTTGGTTTTACATTCGACATTTTGTTATACAGAGTGTTTTTTTATCGTTCGCCGAAGATTCCGGCCGCGTCGCCCGGGCAGTCGAGGGCTCATTCGCCCGGCAAAACCGCTGACTCAACTCCGTGCTATCCGAGAACTACCGCTGCGCCGCTTAACGTACTTTAAAGAGATCTGAAAGTGGTGTCCTTCGACTCTAATGCATTCTTGGCACCTCCGAAACACATTCTGATTTGCCCTTTGAAGTAAGTCTCGAGGAATTGCTGCGATTTTCTCTTCAATAGAGCGCCGGAGCTCTTCCTCCGAAAGCAGGTTTTCTGCATACACCTGATCATTCAAGTACCCCCACAGGAAAAAATCACAAGGAGATAGATCAGGTGATCTAGGAGGTCATATTAAATTATACGATCGTCACAATAAACATTATTTACAAAGTTCATGGATCGAACAGCAGTGTAAGCAGTTGCCGAATCCTGTTTGAACACCACACTCCGATCTTTATGTCGTGAAGTGGTTGTTCGTGAAGCTCTATTGAAGAGAAAAATCGCAGCAATTCATCGAGACTTACTTCAAAGGGCAAATCAGAATGTGTTTCGGAGGTGCCAAGAATACATTCGAGCCGAAGGACACCACTTTCAGCCTCTCCTTTGAGGTACGTTTAAGCGGCGCAGCGATAGTTTTGGATAGCACGGGAGTTGAGTCAGCGGTTTGCCGGGGCGAATGAGCCCTCGACTGCCGGGCGACGCGGCCGGAATCTTCGGCGAACGATAAAAAAAACACCCGGTACATTTACACATTAATCTTTAAAGAAATTATTTCTTTTCAAATATTGGAAATACAAATTGGCTAGCTTCTTTAAGATAGTATTGACAATGCAGGGAACGCAACAATTGAATTACGTTCCGCTGTTACGAATTTCTGTGAATTACGTGTCATTGTTTTGTCTTAATAGAACTCTATGGTATCAGACTTCTTTTTGCAATACAAGTTTACAAAAGTTTTGTATTGCATTTTTTGCAGTTGTGGAATTCACATAGTTATGACAACACTGGCGAATGGAAACTGTGAGTTGTTCGCACTGTGTAAGATATACAGATGTGTTCACTTCAGTCTAAAACTGAAGCTTATGTGAGACTAGTTCTCACAGTTGTCGCATATAAGTGCTGCAATCTTAGGTCTCATTTGGGCAAGGTTCGTGATTGATCGCGTAATGTGAAAAAGCTACAGTTTAAGGTGTAATCTTAAGATGTATATCTTACACCGCGACCCAAACCGATCATGGGCACCGTACGGACAAGCGAGGAGCCTCGAACTGGCTTCAGAAAATGTGTCCCAAAGGCGGCTAGTTAACACACCTATATATCTTACACAGTGGTTGATCGCTTCTTGGTTGAATTGGACGATTTCAAATAATAGCTAAGATGTTAGTAGGGCAGAAAGTGCAATATTTCAATTCTTACGTAGCTGCTTCCAATAATACGGAAAAGTATGTGCTGTTGTAGCACCACTAGTTAGTTACTTATTGAGGTAGAAACCTCCATGAATAGTCAGCGAACAGAAAATATAGAACTAATATATATATATATATATATATATATATATATATATATATATACACACACACACACACACACACACACACACACACACACAGTGTGAATCCTACGGGCGTCGTAATTTAAGGCGACCTAACGGCGCCCGTAGATTCTAGAGGCCTGGCGACCTGAATGTGTTAACTCGATTTGAGTCCTTGCGATTACGAACGTTTCACCGTAATAAAACAATTTGGCAAGCAGCACGTCAGCACAAGAGAATCTAAAGCATATGGCTTTTTTTGGTTTTTAGGACACGGAAAGACTTGATCGATTACTCAATTTCAAGTTCTTGCTATATTTTTGAGAAATGAGGGTATTCTGTAACATAAGGCGGTTCCCGCGTGACATCTACAGAGATGAACGTAGTAATACGCGTAGAAAAAGGTGATGGAGATGGAAATGAATACGTTGAAGTAATGTAAAAAATAATCTTTGAGTAAAGCCAGCGCTAATTATATTGATTGACACTATTTTGTATCCTACCTTTTATTTTACACTACTATTTTTTTCGCTATTACTATCGCTTCCCACATAACACTGATGGTGTTAAAATACACTATAAAATGAAATAGTTCAAAATCCAAATTTGATATACAATTTTGTCGCTCCTAGTTTGGTATTCTAGTTAATAGTTTGAATATTTGGAAAACGTTTTTGATTTTTAGGTCACGGAAAGACTTGGTCGATTACTCAATTTCAGTTCGTGCTATATTTTTGAAAATGAGAGTCTATTCCAGCAATTACTTCTTAGTAAAAAGTCCAAACCAAAGATTCTGGGAACATCAGTACTCACTAGGGGTAAGGAGTTTACGAGAACCCGATAGCACGAGGTAAAAGCACGTGAATGGATCCGAAGAGCAGAGGGGCCTTGCGGCGGGAGTTCACTTTACAAATCCACTGAAGCTACGATGCTGTAACACAGACGAGGACACTCACATCCATCCCTTTGAACGCCAGAGAAAGGTTGGTCAAAGTAGAGACTACAACGCGAATTCTCCTTTTAAAATATTTTCTCGACTCCAAGAAATGAAAACAAATAATTGGAATTACGTTTAAACTGACTGGTACTGACTATATTGTTTAAAGAAATAACGAATACCTTACAATAAGAAATAAAAAAAATTGAAAATATAAAAAAATATAGTAACGGTTGACGAAAAAATACATTAGGAATTCTAAAAATCTAGGTACAATATATTGGAGATCAAGAGGTTCTCCAAGCCAACGGGAAGAGTAAAGCAGCAGGGGTGAGTTAGGCAACCCACAGAACTCTAAAGATGTTCACGAGAACAGGTATATGGGTGTAGTCGCCCACGACGTTTTCCCCATCAGATCTTCGAAGAACTTATTAATTCCGTGAGTTCAAGGAAATTAGACCAATGGTACGCAATTCGCCAAATACTCACGTCAAGTGTGTTGCCTCGGTAGTAAGTAAAACTTGAATTTCCCCGCCCCTACTCGAGTAGGCTACATGCCTTTTAATTCCCTTTGAGAAATTTGTTTGAGATGCTTTCTATAATTGCTGTTGATTTTATTCTAGGACAATAGTATTGATGGCGTACTTTACGAAAACGATTGGATTCCGTGGGCGTGGTCGCACGTATGTCGCAGAGTCTGACTGACAGTTGTAGACATGTTGGCGTTCCAGCAAATTAATTGTGTGTAATGAAGGAGGACTACAATAGCCAAACATTCATTTCACCTTTGTGATAAAGAACGCAAAAACGTAAATTCATTTGAATGGTCATTTACATGCTCAACATTTACTACCGTCTATGTTTCGTATACTTAATGGAATAACTCTTGGCATTTACGTCTTGCGTTCCAGAATTGCATTGTGGATGCAGAGAAACAAGACTTCGGTGATTACTTAATTGCATCGGAATGTTTACAGGAAGAATGATAGTTTTAAAAAATTTGCTTTTAAGCGGAGATGTTCAGCACTGGCCACCCATTTCAATACTGAGCTTGCGGATTTCCCACACTTTTGATGGTCGTTAATGTTTATAATGATAATCAATCCATTACAACGATATGAATTTCAAAATTGATTAAAAAATTAAATCTGTGCCTTAGTATTAACTTCCGAGGGTTACTCCACTGCATCTAAATCGAGGAAAAGAGACCTTACGATACGGCGAGGGGAAACCCTTAGGAGGAAAACCCGTTTTAATGTAATATACAAATTATTACCCCAATTCTTCACAATTCTAAATAAAATGGCAGACGCGGTCGTGGCGTCTCGTAATTACTTAATTGTTTGTGATTACTTTTCTTCATTTCAAAATACCAGACCCGCAGCGAAATAATGCAACAAGTCTCCCGTAAACGGAGTGTGTGTCTCTCTCTTTCACACACGCGCGCACACTTTTTTCTCTCCCTCTTCCCAATCCACGATACGATACTTTTCAATCTAGAAGATGAGTCTCCCCCGATTAAATAAAATCTCTGAAATATTTTATCGCTCGAAGCATTGAGCGTCTACCTCTTTCTTGAAGTCTCGGTTTTGTTGTACAATTCTGTTATTGGCAACTGCACACAAAATGCCTTTCGGCTGTCGTTCAAGATGTTAGAGGGGCTTAAATGAACCGTTGAGATAGCCCTGGATTCACAGCCGTGCTCGTTGTTATCACCTCTGCTGTCCCAACCGCCGCTTTCCCGCTCCTGTCTACTTACTCCTCCCTCTCACTCATCCTCGGCCTTTGCTCCTGCCTGTGCGTCCGACCTTGATTCGACCGTTCTTCCGCCTGACGCCTCCTTCGCTTCTTACCTTCACCCTCAATCATGCCATCGTCCCCATCCCCAACTCATTCAACGAATTACCACATCTATCCCTTCCGAACCCGTTCCTGAAAGCGCCACCGACCCTTCCACCACCCTTGCCACCAACTCTGTTACCGACCCTGTCACCAACCTTCCCAACAGCCTTGCCACCTCTGCTACCGCCCCTGTCACCGCCCCTATCACCGCCCCTGTCACCGCCCCCGTCACCGCCCCCGTCACCGCCCCTGTCACCGCCCCCGTCACCGCCCCCGTCACCGCCCCCGTCACCGCCCCCGTCACCGCCCCGTCACCGCCCCCGTCACCGCCCCC
The DNA here is from genome assembly GCA_031308135.1 of Acheta domesticus. Lineage (NCBI taxonomy): Eukaryota > Metazoa > Arthropoda > Insecta > Orthoptera > Gryllidae > Acheta > Acheta domesticus. The sequence continues at coordinate 46,785,159 of JAHLJT010009355.1, forward strand.
GTCACCGCCCCCGTCACCGCCCCGTCACCGCCCCCGTCACCGCCCCCGTCCACCGCCCCCGTCACCGCCCCCGTCACCGCCCCCGTCACCGCCCCCGTCACCGCCCCCGTCACCGCCCCCGTCACCGCCCCCGTCACCGCCCCCGTCACCGCCCCCGTCACCGTCCCCGTCACCGCCCCCGTCACCGCCCCCGTCACCGCCCCGTCACCGCCCCCGTCACCGCCCCCGTCACCGCCCCCGTCACCGCCCCCGTCACCGCCCCCGTCACCGCCCCCGTCACCGCCCCCGTCACCGCCCCCGTCACCGCCCCCGTCACCGCCCCCCGTCACCGCCCCCGTCACCGCCCCCGTCACCGCCCCCCGTCACCGTCCCCGTCACCGCCCCCGTCACCGTCCCCGTCACCGCCCCCGTCACCGCCCCCGTCACCGCCCCGTCACCGCCCCCGTCACCGCCCCCGTCACCGCCCCCGTCACCGCCCCCGTCACCGCCCCCGTCACCGCCCCCGTCACCGCCCCCGTCACCGCCCCCGTCACCGCCCCCGTCACCGCCCCCGTCACCGCCCCCGTCACCGCCCCCGTCACCGCCCCCGTCACCGCCCCCGTCACCGCCCCCGTCACCGCCCCCGTCACCGCCCCCGTCACCGCCCCCGTCACCGCCCCCGTCACCGCCCCCGTCACCGCCCCCGTCACCGCCCCCGTCACCGCCCCCGTCACCGCCCCCGTCACCGCCCCCGTCACCGCCCCCGTCACCGCCCCCGTCACCGCCCCCGTCACCGCCCCCGTCACCGCCCCCGTCACCGCCCCCGTCACCGCCCCCGTCACCGCCCCTGTCACCGCCCCTGCCACCGCCCCTGCCACCGCCCCTGCCACCGCCCTTGCCACTGACCACGCCACTTGCCCTGCTACCGGTTGACACCGACTTTTTACCAAACTCGTTACCGCCTCCGTTTCCGCCCCGCCACCGGCCTCGCCACCGCCCTCTCTACCGCCTTTTCCACCGCCCTCTCCACCACCTTCTCCACCGCCCTCTCCACCGCCCTCTCCACCGCCCTCTCCACCGCCCTCTCCACCGCCCTCTCCACCGCCCTCTCCACCGCCCTCTCCACCGCCCTCTCCACCGCCCTCTCCACCGCCCTCTCCACCGCCCTCGCCACCGCCCTCGCCACCGCCCTCGCCACCGCCCTCGCCCCGCCCTCGCCTTTGTCATCGCTCTCGCCCTCACCATCGCCCTCGCCCTCAACCCCCGTCCTCGTCTTCGCCACCACTCTCGCCGTCGTCCTCACTCCTCGCCCTCACTCCCTCGCCCTCGCCCTCGCTATCACAGTCTCCCTCACCATGACCACTGCAATCTTTTAGTGCTCCTCCACAGCCTCTACCACCCCACATATTTCCCGTATGCGCTTTCGACATCTCCGCCTGCCCACTCTTTCCTCCTACGACTCCTGCTCTCTGGCGTCTTCTCCCACGCCACCCCTTCCTTCTCAGTGGTGCGCTCCCCCCTCCCGATCGCCACCGCCTGATGAAGTTTCGCTGCTGCGGAGCGCCCGAAGGGCCGAGTCCGCTGGGTGGCGAGAAGGTCAGAAGCGCCTTCTCTGTCGCTCCACTGGCGGTTTTCCGCTCGGCGCTTCGCAGTCCACGTCTACGCGTTTCCAGAAAGGCCTCGGCGACGCAACCACGTGGACACAGCGACGGTTTGCCCATCCAGACGTTTTACATGGCAATGATAAATGAAAAAATGTTATTATTAATTTTTTTCCAGAAGAGTGGTAGCAAATATACTTTCTTTTATGTGCAACAGATCGGTGTTCCTATGTACAAAGTACCTGTGTGGATAGATCGGAAACACATTTCTATATTTCATTGGTATGTTTTGTAAAATAACATGACAAACCTTTATCTCTAATTCTGTTTCTGTTTCTGGAAATTGTGTCCTCATTTCACGTTCGCAGTGAAGTGTATCTTTCCATTTTCTATTTGTGATGTTAATTAGTATTTCTCATGCTTTTGTCTGATAAATATTCTGTTCTTGTGAAAAGATAAAAGTTATTTGAATGTTTTTTGTTTTATTTGAAATGTTAGCAAAAAACGTATTATTATTATTATTATTATTATTATTATTATTATTGTTGTTGTTGTTATTGTTATTACTATATCATTATCATCGACACCAAATTAAAGGGATTCCACATCAGATATTAAACCTGTTTATTATGTTTATGAGATGTACATAAAGTGGGAAGTTGATTTAGGCTATTGCGGAATATGCAGGCGTATATTCCCCTTTGCCACGGCCTCGCTGCACACAACTCGCTTAGTACCTCCCAGGGTTTTAGTACGCCGACGCGCTGCATTTCATGCCATGTCCTCTGGGTGCCGCTTTTGACAGGAGACGTCAGAGCTATGAATCGCGCTGGCGTGCGAGTTGGCATGGGCCTCGGCGTTGGTGTGGATGTTGGCGTGGGCGAGAGCGAGGGCGGGACCGTGGGCGTGGGCGTGGGCGAGGGCGAGGGCGGGGCCGTGGGCGTGAGTATGGGCGGGTGGCTATGGCGCGCGGATGAGGGGAGGCGCGAGCGAGGGCGTGCGAATAGTGTCAGCGGAGAGCAAGCGAATAGTGCAGCAAAATGACAGCTCTGGCTTTGCAGCATGAGCGCTATTGTGACAGATTCTCCTTTGATTTGAATTACAGCGCTAATGAATACACTTGATCAGTTCGGGAATGTATTAACACCGCGCGGTTGACAGACCAATCTACAGCTAGCAGCGTCCAACCAACAAAACAACACCACACCATGTGCAAAATTAATGATCCAGTTTTAGGCCAATTGAATGCTGTATTCATGAAAGTAAACCCCTGTTTGTTTTCTCAGAATCGTTGGTGCGTTTCTGAATAGGTAGCGGCTCAAAAAATACGATTATTCACTAACAGAAGTCGCGAAATATCCTAAATTAAAGACTAATTTTTGGCTGAAGGAAAACAACAATTCTAGTCTTTTTAAAAATCAAATCAAATTAAAGTAATTAACATCTGTCGTACTATGTTCAGATACAAAAACATTTGAAACAGTGGCGTTTCCTGACCAATAGATATGTGGATGCGATATTACAGGTTGAACGTATAATTCCAAATATTTAAAGTCTGCTTCATTCTACTTCACTCTGAAGTATTTTAGAAGTTGATTTTGCAAATTAGATACTTACTGAATCCTCCTTGAAAATCACCAGTTACTCGTTGTATGCAGTAACCTACATAAAAATTAAAAAATGAACCATAAAAAAGTACATACCTAACTTTTAAACTCGAAATCTTTCGCGTTGTCATGGTTGTCCATCACTATTACTTCAAGTTTTTCGGAATAGGAAAAACAACTAAACGGACAAGTTTTATTCTTTTAAGTTACAATTTCGAATTCACAATTCTCTTTAAGTATTTACACTGCAACGCAGGACACACATGACGAATAAAATAACGTCGCACACACTGTTTCGACTTCACGGACTGTCCCTACCGTACTATTTTCTTACACAAAGTCAGTGATCTTGTTTTGTCAGGACTGCTCACCCTCATCGAGTTCCCAGCAGTACTGATCAGGTTGAAATATGCTTAAGCATAGTTGACAGACTTGCATGAGCTGTGAAGAAAGACAGTCGTGCCGTCTGCACCCCGCTTCCAGCTTCGGGGCCTACAATCACGGCATGCGACATCTGGGATTCCCCGGCGTACTGCCGAATAATTACTGCATCAAAGGAGGGGTATGGAAGGTTCTTGGGAGGGGATACACAAACGGCAATGAGAACTAAGAAACCTGAACGTGAGAGGCAATATCACATCATCGGTCGTCGAAACCACACAGTTTGCAGACAGCGCATGGCCGTGAGTTCAATGACTTCACCAACGTAGCGATGTCGTTCAAGGGTTGCTTCTCGGCCCGTCACATCCAGCGAAGGAAATATCGCCTGTTGGACAGCGCACGTAAATGGCGAGAGGGAATAGAGAAACAGAGGGAGATACTTACGGAAGAAAGTAAATTAGTTTACTGAAAATTGTAAAGTGTTGGATAACAAGGGAATGCACGATCGCCTCGTAATGGCAGGGTTGATACAATTATTTTCATGCCAAATACCGTGGGGCCTTTTTGGTATATCCCAATACATGTGTGAAAATATGCTCTGCTGTACTGTTTGCGACATTTAAATTTGTGTTTCATTTTTTTCTGTATCAAATTAAAGATGCATGTTCAGTTCATCTGGTATATTACTTAAAGATAAGACAAATTGATTAATAGGGTATAACCCGCTGGCAGCTAATTACATAAATACGACAGTGCATCTATCATGCAAATTATATAATAATAATAATGGTAAAATAATAATAATAATATAAAACCCGACTGCTTCATAAAACATAAAGGTACATTAAGAAAAAGAAACTTCTATAATTTAACTCCGCACTGAATGTATAATTAGGATCACACTGAACTGACACCGCACTGACTTCACTTCACAATGACCCTTCAATCACTTCCTTCGTTATTTCTCTGCTCTGTACTGCACGACACCTCACTTCACAATGTAACACTCGTGCATCGCTTTATAACCTACAATTCTTATTAAAGTCCCTCATTAATCACTTCATTAATAACAGAAAAAATGAATTATTTGAATACAATTTTTCACTTATTGAAAGTATTTGATGAAAAAATAAGAGATTAGAATTCTCCTAGCAACTCGAATACATTTTCTAAACGTTTGACGTCTATTTATTGGATCTTTTCATGAGGACCACATTGATTTTTCATGGGAGCCGCAATATATGATTTAGATGGATTGAATTTATAATTATACTTTTAAAAAGCTGCAATATGTTGAGAAATACATCACAATAAATTTTCATTCTATTAGTTTGCTTGAAATTTCAGATTTTTTCGAGATAGTCTAAAGTATCACACTTGGAACTGGGTTATTACGTCAAAATTGCATTGCTGGCTGTGCTGTTACGTTTCGTGGTTTATTTCGGAAAGGATTTGTCTCATATACAAATTATAACATGTTCCAAGGAAATCGAGTATTTCGTATTACAAGTAATTTGTGGTTTGTGTCCCCTCAGAATATCTCGGCACAGCGGGTCGTTTCATATGCCTATGTTTATTTTGAATCTGGAATCTAGACTTTGAGTGTGTGCCAATTCAACGTTCTCGGCTGTTTACGAGACGTAACAAGCTTCAAACTGCGTCATACATAAACGACTGCGTCTAAGTGGTCGACATGGCGAACGACCTGCAAATGGAGAGCAAAGCTCGAGTTTTCGTTGGCGATTTGCTGGTATTTTCACATATTTCCTTGGATGTGTGACATTAATGTCGTCACGCTCAGAAGCATGATTTCTTAATACTTTCTTTAGTGAGTTGTTGTAAAAATGTAATATAAAGGCACGAGTCTAAAAAGTAATATTAGTGGTATGTAAAAATGAAATATTTTTTTGTTCGAAATATATTAACATTTCATAACTTGAAGTTCAATTACTTAAATTTCTTTATATATTCAATACAGTTTTCCTCCCTATTATCTGTTCACTGAAATTCAGCAAGTTAATCTCGTCTTAAAAATATTGATTAATTTGTTGTGTTTGGAAGGTGTTCTCAATTTGCAATATCATGGTTGTTTTCCATTATTTCGTTATGGAATTATAGTGATTTGCATTCTCTCTCAACATTAAACGTGTAAATGAATGAAGTCAATCGAGGAACTAGAGCATGTCCCAGTTCCCAGTTCACGAGTTCAAACAACAAGCCGTCGATTTTTCGTACACCGTCCTTTGGAGGAGAAGTAAAGCCAGCTGTCCGAAGTTGCAGATTTACTGCATGAAAAAGATCGGCAAGACTAAAAAGCTTTCCATCTTTCTATGTTGGATGGACATAGGAGAGTAGCGAAATTTGCATGGTCAGGCGGAAGAGCAGGACTGAGACCTATCATGTAAAATAAGGCATCGGTGTGGTATTGATGAAAAATTATGAATCTCACGTACATGTGAGTATAATATTTTCACCTATACAAATAATACATGTATTAATTTATTCAGGCGTAAAGAACGATTATCGAAAGAATTGGAGCTTCATAAGAAATCGAATCGTCTGCTTGTTTCTTAATGCCCACTGCAAAAAGTATTTGGACGCGATTCTTTGTGGACGCAATGTTCTAGTATGGAGTTGATTAATCTAATTAATTCATTTAATAATCACGGCATCTAATTAATTAGTGAGATGTTCTCAAGTGCTAGTGTATTAGATGGCAGAATATTTCTGTTCAGTAAATTAAATTTTAAATGAATATTAGTCCTGTTAGAACATCCGAGATTTAACATGTATAGTTCTGCATTCAATTTTTCACTAAATGCTCATAAGTGATGTGAATGTTTTTGAGACTTTTTACACAAGTTAACATTATACATCATGTTTATTCTTGTTTGTTTGTACTTTTCAGGTAAGACGCTGCTTCCACATTATTTGTGAAAAAAAACTTGCACTCAGTCAACTGCACTTCCGGGAAAACTGTAAGTTTGTAAGCTTGCAAGCTTGCATTCCATTTGTACTCGATTTATTTTTTCCAAACTTTTGTGTTATGTTCTGCTGACCGAAAAAAATTCTCAGTTGTATTATCTAAATGTCAAAGCTTTCAACGACTAGTATTAAATATTAGTGTTCGACGTTTTAATGATCTATTTTGAGTAAAGCCTTTATGTTTAACTGAAGATACATTTATTCTGTCAGAATATTCCATCTGAGTTCCTCGTTCAAACTATCGAATTACTTTTCTGAAATATGTGCAACGTGACTTTTAATGGGTTAATAGCAATAGTAATTGCACATATATCGTGCATATGAGGATCTGATTTTCTTCTTTTAATGGGGAATTGGAATATCAGTTCATATAGAATAGGCAAGAGTAATGATGTAAAAACAATCCCTAAGTTGCAAGAATTTTGTGTGCCCCTTTAAGCTTTTTACGTGAAGTGAAATTCTTCGAATTGTCTCATCCACATCAAGTAATACTTTGGTAACATTCTAATCGAATGGTTGATTAGACATTTACGATCTGATGTTACCTGCGCATGTGGTGGTATATCTAGCATCAGATAGAGAAGTACAGTTTTCCTTAAAAAAGGTCTCATATTTTCTCCAAGAGAAAGAAAAGGATACGCTGTAAAGAATTTTACCCGTAAATACAGTATTTTGAATTAAAAAATTGTTTTCATAGTTATTCTGCTTTTCTATGCACACCATAAGTAAGCCTCAAAGTAGTAAAGCCGGTTAGTTTGCTTGTTTGTGAAATGTCCAGTAGATATAAATACTCTTTTTATTGTGACACTGAGGCAGATGCTCAATGAACACGCTGCAGAGCCTCATTTGGGTGATACAAAAATAACGAGACTGGAAATGAAAGCACCGTCGTAATCAGGGAGAGTAAACAAACGAACACATTTGATGTTGAATTATTAATTAAATAAAATGCATTTTGTCTTCGGTCTCCCTCCTCTATTATCAAATAAACACAAAAGCTATAAAATGAAGAACATAAGAATTACGTTTAATAAAGTAAACGTATGTGGAGCTTTTTGTAGCAAGAAATTTGGAATTAAATAGACCAAACTCATGTGACATTTTCTGTTCTTCGTTCACTTCGCAACTATTACGTTGGGACACGATAAAACCAATACTCTCATTAATTTGTAACGAAATAATCATACAATCAGTGCTCTATTTGTCAGGATGTTAACGAAAAGAATGCCAAGAATGTTATTGCTGGATCGGTACAATATTTTGCTCTTTTGTTTAATTTCTCTCTTCCGAGATTGGAGATGTTCAGAATCAATTATGCTTCTCCTGAATTTTATCAAGAAAGATTTGTTGAGGAAATGAAATATTGTTAATTTTAATTCCATATTAAAGTGCATGTTTCAGATTTTTTAGATCATACTGCATATTTTTAAAAGCATATTTCAATAATTTTTAGGGAATAAAAATCCTCTCCGTAGTGTAAAACTGTATGTGGTACATCTGTACGATTGTGAAAACTGAGTTACCTTTGTGAATTATATTTTTGTATCATATATTTGTATTACAATATACGTATATGCATATATTGCAATATATTCTAAATTATAATTTTTGTAGGTCATATTGTGCTAAAAATTCCAGCTTTTTACTTTCTCGTATACGTACGAGAGTAATGCACGTAAAACAGAGAAAGCTATGTAAAACTGTAGAAAATAGATTTCAAAATTTTAACGGAAATACACGTTGTATGGTTCTCTGACACCGAAAAAGTTTTTTTCTTTTTTTCAAAACGTCCGTCCGTCCGTCCGTCCGTCCGTCTGTCCGTCCGTCCGTCTGCCCGCCCTGTGCTGAGCTGTTGTACACCTCTAGTTTCATGTGTGAAATGCCAGAGAAATCATAGGATTTCGTTAATTTTCAACGTGCCACTACCTAAGGTAAACTCCGCTCTCCCAGTCACTTCCCAGCAGCCCCATACTTCGAGCAGCGTGGGGCTGTTTTTTCGCCCGCGCCGTCACGCTCCGAATGCTCCGCACCATCTTAGCTCCCGGAAGGTGCTCATAGCGCGGCGGCGGCGCGACGGCGTCGGGGCGGAGACGGCTTTCACGTGGACAAAGGATTGCTGGCAGCGCGCTCTAATGGCACCGCTTCCAACCTGTCTCTCGATCAGACACACCGCACCTTTCCTATAAAAAAGTTCATACCACGGTTTCACAACTGTTTTTCTGGTCGTGTGTATGTGAAAATTTAACGTGCTTTTATAATAATAATAATTATTATTATATTAATTTATTATTATTATTATTATATAATTTATATATTATATATTATTATTTACAATATATAATATATTAGAATATATATTATATGTTATTATTATTTATTATTATATTATTTTATTATTATTATATTAATTTCTCCTCATCGTGTTTAAAATATTTCAATATTTTCTTAATAAAACGCTGGATAAGCTACTCTACTTGTTCCTTCCCCCCTCCAATGATGTTTCATACGTATTTCTTTCTTTAATGTAGAATTGATAAAACAATATTTATTTTTAAAACAAAAATAGAATCTGCAATGGGAATAGCATAAATGTAATTTTCCGTTACCCAATTTAAACGTAATGACTGGAATTACAAAAATCGTTCCAAATATCACGAATATTAAGTATGTCATTTGGCATGCTGACCCCTAGTTAATATTAAGGGGATGCGCAATGCTCTCGTAATGTGTAAAATAAGGTCATGTGATATTTTAATTTTTTGAAGACTATTTTGGCGCAATAAATTAGTAGATGAAGAAAAAAATACAAAACCAGATTTCTGTAGTAGGATGGTTCTAATTCTCGAGTTTGCATCCAATTAAATTTTAATTTCGTCTTATCCGCGTTCTGACAGAAATAGCACGCAGTGCATGTAGTTCAAACGTGAACCATTTCATTTCAAGAGGCGACACGGCACAACTCAAAAAGATGTCGTAGATGCAAAGGAGTTGGCAGTCACGAAAAAATGGTAAGACATTCCGCGACCCACTAACTATTCCCGGGCAGCTGTATAGGGCAAATATTTATCTTATTGGGCCAAGTTCTCATTACCAACACGCACTATAATTAATAGTTATCCGAACAACTTGTCTTGTGCGATCATCACTATTGAAGCTATTTGAATGTACTAATATGCAGGGTACGTGAACTATTATTAATTGTTGAAAAATAACAATTCAAGAACTAATTTTAACATTTCAAATACACTGGTGTTTGTGAAAATTGCATCACTCAGAAGAAATGGTCAGAATCACTTAAAAATCGGTGGAAATTTGCTCGTTGGCCTAGCAGCGCCCTCCTTTGTGTGACAGGTCAAATCAGTGTTACGCCCCACTCAGACGATGTAGAGCCGTCAAAACGCAGAAACGTTCGGGCCACTACGCCTCGACGATGCTAAGGGGCGCAATATCACCTTCTAAGTGAGTTAGAACTGGGCAGAATGATCGGTCTCCTAGAAGCAGGTTTGCCATACCGTGACAATGCGGCGCGAACGGGGCGTGCTGTTCCGGCAGTGATGCGTGTGTGGAACCAGTGGATTGAGGAGTGTCGTACACAGCGACGAGCGGGTACTGGACCACACAATATGGCCACAGCGTGAGAGGACCGCCATCTTTCCCGCATGGCCGAAACTGATGGAACAGCGTCGTCCACAGGGATGGCTCGACTTTGGAGCACTGCAACGGATGTGGTCATGTCTGCGTCGACGGTTCGACTCCGTCTCCTGAGGGCTGGACTGGTGGCACGTACACCAATGCGTCGGATACAGTTGAACCGAAACCACCAACGCCTCAGACAGCAATGGCCACGCGAACGTGTTCGCTGGTGCGCTGAGTGGCAAAAGGCGCTGAGTGGCAAAAGGTCGGACGAGTTCCGCTTCAATTTGTGCATCATCGATGGCCGTGTACGTGTTCGACGCTGCCGTGATGAACACAATCTGCCAGCCTGAACTGTTCCGCGCCACAAACGCTGAGTGTGATAGTTTGGAGCACCATTGGCTACAATTTGCCATCTTGCCTTATATGTATTGAATACAATCTGAACAGTCACTGCTACATCATGGAAGTTTCGTAGCCCGAAGTATTGCCCCTCCTGCAAGCAGCTCCACTTTTCATATTTCGTCAGGAAAATACTCAGACACATGTAGCGAGGAATGTGGAAGCTTTCTGCGAAGAACGATGGGTGCCACTGCTTCCTTGACCTGCACATTCGCCTCACGTGGGCAATCGATCATGTCTGGGATAGGATCGGACGGCAACTTGTTCGTTCTTGTCCTCCTGCAGTCACCGTCAATGTTTTGTGGCCACGTATGGAAACTGCGTGGCAATGTGTTCCTCAGCAACATTTTCAAGCTCTCTTTGAATCCATGCCACGACGTCTACAGGCTCTAATGGCAGAGCGTGGCGGTTTCACATCGTACCAAATTCTCAAGGTCAAAATGTAGGTTTAGTTATGTAATTCTAATTATTTTTATTTTAACACTGTCTCTGCAGTAAATTAGTGGGAAAAAAAATAATGGCGGATTTCATTTGATTCTCCCTCTTATATTAAGATTAGCTGATCAGAAGAAGGTATCTTTGTTGAACTCACAATTTTATCTGCACATTTGAGCATCGTCTCACTTTTAGCACTAGTGCTAAAAGCCGTGCATGCCTTTAAAGTAACCACTTTTACTAGTGGCTGACTAAAAAGAATATAAAAGCTTGTTTATTCTTTGCGTGGGCGATTCGAGGGAGCCGATGAGGGGGTCGAGAGCCACTCGACCGCGAAGTGAAGGAGCGAGGGCTGGAGAACGCCGCGGGGCGGGGCGGCGCGGGACGGCGCGGGGGCGAGGCCGGCCGGGGCGGGGTGGGTCGGGGTGGGTCGGGGTGGGTCGGGGTGGGTCGGGGTGAGTCGGGGTGAGTCGGGGTGGGTCGGGGTGGGTCGGGGTGGGTCGGGGCGGGCCGGGGCGGGCCGGGGCGGAGTGGGACGGGGGCGGGCCGGGGCGGAGTGGGACGGGGCGGGCCGGGGCGGGCCGGGGCGGGCCGGGGCGGGCCGGGGCGGGCCGGGGCGGGCCGGGGCGGGCCGGGGCGGGCCGGGGCGGGCCGGGGCGGGCCGGGGCGGGGTGGGGCGGGCCGGGCCGGGCCGGGCCGGGCAGGTCGGGGCGGGCCAGGGCGGGGTGGGTCGGGGCGGGGTGGGTCGGGGCGGGCCGGGGCGGGGGTGGGGCGGGGTGGGGGCGGGGCGGGCCGGGGCGGGGGTGGGGGGGGCGGGGTGGGACGGGGCGGGCCGGGGCGGGGGTGGGCCGGGCCGGGCCGGGCCGGGCCGGGCAGGTCGGGGAGGGCCGGGGCGGGGCGGCGTGGGCGTGGGCGCGCCAGGTGTTGCGCGTCTGTTGTTACGAGGAGCCGTTGCGTCGAGCGCCGAGGACGGATGAACGTCAAGAGGAAGAGAGCAAGGTGCCTCTTAAGAGCGGTGAAAGCTGCGGGAGAGGAGTCATCGTTCATCGGCTGCGTATGGAGGTCGGACACCGCGGACGCGAGCATGTGTGAAATTTTGCGCACGTGCACAGGGCCGTTTTAACAACTTTAGGGAGCCATTAGGTCTAAGTTAATTTCGGGGCGCCCTACTCTTACTTTCATGGATCTCCCTCCGTCCCCTCAAATTAAAGACAAGGTTTTTTAAACAAAATTTTTTTGAAAGTTTAGTTTTAAATCATTTTTTTTGAGAACAATTGGGGACCCTGGGCCCGGGCCCTTTGGGGACTGCACGTTTGCTACACAAATTACATACATATAAAATTTTAGTTTCCCGAACGCTCCCAAATTAATTATTAATTTAATATATATAGTTATATATTTATTATTTCAATAATATTTATAGCAATTTGTAACAGTGGTACAGATGGCTCGTGAATATATCAATAACTATAGGGCAGCAAATAGTTTGTAATGATATTTTCTTCCTTGTTACTAATTGTTTCATTACATTAGCAGAACTAATATAGTTAAGTGAAATATTATTTAATTTTGAGTTTACGAAAGTTGGTCGAACTAAAAATCGAAGTGTTAGTTCTCTGCTTTTTGTCTGATTTTTCTTTTCCAATTTTGTTTCCGAGGTACCTGAACGCCGTTCCGTTGCGTTCCACCAGTAATCAAGCTCTGTATATTTACGTACACACACACACACACATACACACACATATATATATATATATATATATATATATATATGTATGTATATGTGTATGTGTATATATATGTGTGTGTGTGTGTATATATATATATATATATATATACTACGCGAGCGAGTAATGTTGGTTATATTCTATGACTTGGACTTGAGAGTTGAGAAATACCAAAGAGCCAATGAACCCCATCTATTCGTGAGTAAAATTGCAATAAGCGATTCTTTTCATTTTCTTTTTCTTAACTAAATATCCTTTTACGATCACTAATAATAACTCAATAATTATTACGTTTAATCTTTGCTTTGCGTTGGTCGTGGAAGGTAGAAACAGTTTTGGATTGAAAGCTGGGACTGACGCCAATTAGGAGACCACGTGCTCACGATAATTTCGTGCACCTGCTTGACGCTCTTACTTCGCCAGAGTAATATTCGTGAACCCTTCGTGGGGTGACGTAAAGATGAATGGGAATAGATTCTTATATCATCCGGTTCACTTTCAGAGTTTGTGTTAAAAAATAGTAATGAATAAGTGCCAGTGGAGATTATAATTTAGCTTTGTGAATAATGTTCCTACATGTGTCGTTTGGTTTACGGCGAAACTTTGTTGTGACTATGAAATGAAAAGTCAAAAGAAGTACTTCACAGTGGAAGAAGGAGCATGAGGGATATTGACTTGATTACATTTTGATTCTAAAATTTTAATATGTCACTGACAAAAGATTCACTTCAGCGTTTCAGTAGAGTTGTAAGATATACGATTTGGACGTTAAATACGGTAAGTTGATTTCATTTTGTGGAAAAAAAAATTATAATGCCGTAGTACTTTACAATATTTTACTAATGTATGCATTCAGATGATGAACGTATTTTTTTATGGCATTAGTATATTATTATTTTATAATATTTTCTAGCATTAGCAATCTTATTTGCACTCGTGAATATTGCAAACAATACTTGGCAGATTTAAACTATTAGAGAGGCATATTGAACGAGCAATAGAAAGTTAAATGAAATAAGTTGAAAGAGTAAAATAAATATTATGTATATCGTTGCCAAACATGAAGAATATTGTGTTACAGAAAATTAAATTTGTTCTGCGAGCTTAATTTTTGTTTTTTCAATGTTCATATTGTTTTAAATCAAATCAGTGTCAATATCAATGGCAATGAATGTTTTAATGTTCATGTTTTTTTTAGAATTGTACTACAGCTTGTTCTGAATGTCGAGAATTGTCAGTTTTTGCGTTTGTTATGGTTTCTCTGAATCCATGTGTGAAAATAAACTTTTAAATGAATTTGAAATAAAGTGCCGACGTTTAGATGTATTAAAGCTTGCGATGACATTTTTAAGCTTCTCATTTAAAATGGAATCTGAAGAGAAAGTCCTATTTTCACTCCTGTTAAAACATTCAATTTATTAAGAATGATATTTATTTGAATTATTTCTAAAAGTGCTTATAAATTATGTTAGCAGAAAAGGAAATATAATTAAAAATATTTTCAATAAAAAATATTTAAATTACTTACAAGTTGTAACCTTGGCGTACAAAAATGAGCAAATGTGCGTAAGGAAAAACGTCATTTTATTTCTACGAAGTATATGGACATGGTGTATTTTCAGCACACTCATTCCATACGTTCTTAATTTCCACATTAAGTCGGAGTTCGAAATTTAGTGCACGTCCTGAAAATAAGAAAGCGGTGCTTTATCCAGCCCACGACATTTAAATAACCGGGAAGAAAATTTGCCCACAACTGTTATGCCACCTACTCATCGGATCGGGGACGACGGGGAAGCGGCGACGTCGTTGGGGCGGGCAAAGCAACCACTAAATGTCATTGAAAATCGGTTCTTTCTTCCGTAATATCTAAATAAATAAAACAGAGTCTGGTTAGTTACCCCATTTATAACTCAAGAATGGCTGGACCAATTTTAACTATCTCTGATTTGTTGGATTTATCTCCGCTCCGAATAGCAGAAGAACTATTAAAATATCAAAAAACGGCGCTACAAAACGCTGTAGAACAAAACTAAATATTCATGTCAAATGCAACCCGCATCTCTCGGGAAGGACTTTTGAATCTATATCGTTAAATAACTCCTAAATGAAGCAATCTAGTGCATTAAAAACTAACATTTTGGGGCCAAAGGCCTCAAAGAAATGTTTCTCATTCCATAATCAATAGGATGAAATCTTCATGAACATTCTATTACATGTTTGCTTGTCCGGCGCTTCTCGATATTACCCCACCTGCTCAGAGACGTGCAGAATCTGCAACTAAATGTGAATAAGAGGGACAAAGAGAAGCAGAGACCGCGAGAGATACAGAGACAGTCAGGTAGACTGAGACAGGGAAAGAGAGGGGGAGACGCAGTGGTGTGAGAAAGAGATGGGCATGGCATGTCGGGGCGTGGCATGTCGGGGCGTGGAATGTCGGGGCGTGGCATGTCAGGGCGCGGCATGACGGGGCGCGGCATGTCGGGGCGCGGCATGTCGGGGCGCGGCATGTCGGGGCGTGGCGTGTCGGGGCGTGGCGTGTCGGGGCGTGGCGTGTCGGGGCCGTGGCATGTCGGGGCCGTGGCATGTCGGGGCGGGGCATGTCGGGGCGTGGCATGTCGGGGCGTGGCATGTCGGGGCGTGGCATGTCGGGGCGTGGCATGTCGGGGCGTGGCATGTCGGGGCGCGGCATGTCGGGGCGGGGCATTTCGGGGCGCGGCATGTCGGGGCGCGGCATGTCGGGGCGCGGCATGTCGGGGCGCGGCGTGTCGGGGCGGGGCGTGTCGGGGCGTGGCATGTCGGGGCGGAGCATGTCGGGGCGGGGCATGTCGGGGCGCGGCGTGTCGGGGCGTGGCGTGTCGGAGCGTGGCGTGTCGGTGCGTGGCATGTCGGGGCCGTGGCATGTCGGGGCCGTGGCATGTCGGGGCCGTGGCATGTCGGGGCGTGGCATGTCGGGGCGGGGCATGTCGGGGCGGGGCATGTCGGGGCGGGGCATGTCGGGGCGGGGCATGTCGGGGCGGGGCATGTGGGGGCGTGGCATGTCGGGGCGTGGCATGTCGGGGCGGGGCATGTCGGGGCGGAGTATGTCGGGGCGTGGCATGTCGGGGCGTGGCATGTCGGGGCGGGGCATGTCGGGGCGGGGCATGTCGGGGCGGGGCATGTCGGGGCGTGGCATGTCGGGGCGTGGCATGTCGGGGCGGGGCATGTCGATGCGTGGCATGTCGGGGCGTGGCATGTCGGGGCGGGGCATGTCGGGGCGGGGCATGTCGGGGCGGGGCATGCCGGAGCGGGGCATGTCGGGGCGTGGCATGTCGGGGCGTGGCATGTCGGGGCGTGGCATGTCGGGGCGTGGCATGTCGGGGCGTGGCATGTCGGGGCGTGGCATGTCGGGGCGTGGCATGTCGGGGCGTGGCATGTCGGGGCGTGGCATGTCGGGGCGTGGCATGTCGGGGCGGGGCATGTCGGGGCGGGGCATGTCGGGGCGGGGCCTGAAGAGGCGTGGCATGACGAGATGGAGCGGCGCGAAGGGCGATGGGCGAAGGGCGAAGGGCGAAGGGCGAAGATCGTGCCTAAGGGCGAGGTGTAGCGGCGTGGAAAGGTCGTGGACCGCGCGCGCAGTGAGGAAGCGCCTTCGCCGCCGGCCAGGCGCTGCCTCGTTGCCTCCGCGGCGCGCGCTCTGGAAATAGGCTTGGCGCGGCGCGGCGCGGCGCGGCGCGGCGCTCCCGAGCTGAGAAGGAGGGCTCCGGGGATGGCGACACACTCGCACACACACACAAGCCAACTCGGAAGACGATGTTTGGCAGGAATGAGGAAAGGAGCCATAAAGTCACCACCGAAGGGAGTAAAACGGTGCAAAAATGAAAGAAGCAGAAGAGATGATAGGGGACGATTTATGCGTTCGGCATCGTCATTGCTTAAAAATGTATTGTCTTCTGTATTATTTCAGTAGTATATCTTCCCTTTGCGGCTCTCACATGCAACCCATCTTTATAAATGAGGTCTCTAAAGAAAGAGAATTTCAAGAAACCTGACGTATTGCACTTTGATTGTAAACATATGAAGGATTTGTTAAAAAACTCAGCTAAGTATTCATGTAAAATGCAACCCGCAACGCACGTCAGGATTTTTTAATGTTGTTAAATACCTCCTAAACGAAGCGTTCTAGAGACTTAAAAACTAGAATTTTGAGGCCAAAGAGTGAAATTAGAAATAAGAGCTCAAAATACACGACACCCCATACTCTCTGTGAATATGACCTAACAGATGAGTAAATATTTACCATCAATGCCAATAAGGCATTTACACTCTTTGGGAAACAATTCTGGTGTAGCAGAAGTACTGGAACTGTTTCCAAACACTTTCACTGTTTTTGGTCATTGAATTGTTTTTTCTCGTGTACTTCTAGGCGTAAAAATTCACTGAACGTTTGATAATGCTTTTAAAAGTTAAGTGTTTGTTTTCAGGGAAATGCTATATGCAAATTAAAAGAGTAAATATTTTCGACTAAATGAAAGAAAAAAGACTGTAGCGTGAATTACACTGAATACAAGATCTGTGGTTGTTTGCTGATACTTGTATTGACTGAAGTTCGAAGGAATTCTTTCTTACCGTTGGTCATCCTACACATGAGAGAGTCATGTTAAATGTAAACAATTGTTTTCTGGTGAATGGAGTTCAAAGACATTTTTATATCCGTGCAGTAGCGGTCAAAGAAATCTTGGTAAACACTTTTAAAATGTCATGTTGAGTTTGATCAGCAGTGATTATATTGAACAACTTAATATGTTCTTATAATTCATAATTAAAAATACAGTCGAACAACATATTTTAGTATCATTTACAACTATAGATTGGAACGGAAAGTGACCCAGATTAATACCAAGACGTCCATGTGTTCCACGCTATGAAATTAATGGAGTCTGAAAAATCCCACGTGACCTTTCTCTCTGAAGACAATTTCCTGTCCATTTTGTATATATATTGTTAGCACATAGATATCCCCAAGCCGTAATTCCTTTCTTATCAATCTGAGAAGTGAATTTTCTCATCGTCACACAGCAACATATACTGGGACATTGCATGGAATACGATCATTATAGTCTTGCCTCGATCGGGAACCTAACCCGGAGCCGCGTAGTGGAAAACGAGCATTCTCACCAATAACTAACCGCGAGGCTTCTGTCCATTTTAACAACCCAAATTCCGGAATTATTTCGAAGATTGTATCACTAGAGATCGACTATTGAAATTTACGTGCCACGTGCGCGATCGCGGCACGTGGTGCGTCGCGGGGTCGCGGCAGATGCGCAGGGGTTGAGGCAGTTGTGCGCGCGATCGGAGGGAGCGGTGGGCGGCGGCGGCGGCGGCGCAGACGGCGTCCGCGCCGGTGGTCGCCGCGGCGATGTGGGTCAATGTGCGCTGACGTCACGCCTCCTCCCCCGCTTCCACCTCCGCTGTCACCGCCTCTGACGCGCCCCCGCCCCGCTCCGCCCCGCCCCGCTCCGTTCGCTCCGCGACGATCCGCGCGAACAGGTGCACCACTGACGTTCTGTAGCACGCGCCAGCTGGCGAGCACGACTACCTCGGTCGCTGTTCATCTCTAGTTCGCCCTCTCTGTCTCTTTCCCCCCTCCCCTGATCATCTCTCGCTTGTTGTCTATTTTGTCCACTGTTTTCATTCTCGCTTGTAGTGGGTCTTTTCTAGTTGTGTTTCTCATCGCTCGTTGTCTCATTTCCTCGCTGGTTGCCTCTCTCTCGTCCGTATTTTTCCTCTCTGTTTCGTCTCTACTTCTATGTGTCACGCACACACGTCCCCCATTCAAGTGAGAGCTGACGCCTCTAGTGATGAAATATCGAGTTTTGTTTACTCGGGGTGATCTTTCGCCGCTGGATGGCGAGATCCGGCACCGACCTGTACGTCGACTTGCGGGATATTCCGCTAAACGGGAATCTCCCACCGCTCGACCTGGGACAAGCTCTAAGATGCTGACTGCTCTCCCAATACGTATGGTAGTGCAGTGCATGCATGTGGAGGTAATGGGTGAGGATAGGATAAGGAAGAGGAAGGAAGATAGCGTACGATCCGTGGGTCGTTTGTTAGGATACTACTCTAGCATTCGCCTGGTGTTGGTCGGAGAAACTACGGAAAACTGCCGGTCAGAGCAGCCGGCCGCTAGAATTCTCCTCGGATCAGCGGCTGGATTCGACCTAGCTGTCTAGCTAGTTTCCAAACTCCTGCCACTGTCAAGACTCAAACCCCAGGACCTCCCGATCTGCAGCAACATCAATTGATGCCCTGAGCTATCCCTGCCCGTTACCCGCCATTTGGACGGCACTATTCAATCTTCGTAGTACTATTTTCAATACGATACTATCACATACGACGGGAGACTGGTCGTGAACTTTGAGATTGTTCCGTCTGAAGCTGCGCCCTCTAGAGAGAGATACTTCGAAGAGGAAAACCTTTCAAGTCGACGTGTAGGGAGGCGCAAGGTATCACGTTACAATCCACCTCCCGAACAATCGAACACATCCACCTCCCGGGATGTAACAAGCACTACAAGCATTTAACAGGCTAGTGATCTAAGTAGTTCATGTGCCCAGAAACAATAAATACTCTATTGGTTATACCAGTCGCTACTCGTTTATTGCACTGAGACTGCATTTTCTCCTCTGCGAACCAAGATTCAAACTGCGATCGCTGCCCACAGAATTTGTAGTTTTGTCTTTCTCGCTGCTTTTCTCCTTCCTCGTCCTGTGACCCGGACATGCGACCTCATTCATGCGTCCGGTACCTCTCCTAGCGATGAAAGCCCGTAGTTTACTTTAAACTGAAGTGTCAATACAATTGAATATTATTTCTTCCCACTCGAAATGTTTAGTTGAAAAATGTCACGCTGCAATGTTTCGTGAAATTACTTTTCATTTGTATTTCAGTGTATGAAGCTTTTTTAGTACATAATTGACAACATGGAATGTTAAATTTACTGTTTGAATCGTGTATTGCGCTCGAATACGTCGATTCATATGGAAATGTTTTGTAGAATCAGCACGAATAGACGAGAGTTTTTTTTAGTTTTCATCTTGTTTTTCCTGCCGACGTATTTAGTATTCAGCTAAAGCTATGGACGACGACCAGCAGGTGTAGAAAATGTGTAACTTTTCACAGACACTCTGAGGATCTCTGGCTATTGTTTTAAGCTGGATTAAATGTAAATATTTGCAGATTTTTGCTATCATATTTTATGTATATATGCGCCTTGCAATAGAAAATTTCAATGGGGAAAATATTCATTTGCAAGCTGTGAATAATTCATTGTTATCTTTGTAATTTGTCGTCAGGATTTTCAATATCAAAGGCTTTAATATCTTCTGTTATGATGCTCTTTGATGCTGATGCGTACTGGGAGACGAAACACAGTTTGAAACACGCTTGGTTGACATTCGTTAGGAAACATTTTCATGTAAATGCTACACGACTCAGATGCTGTTACGGACTGTGGAACAGAAAAAACGACTGTGTGTCACGGACATACTAACTCTGGGATGCAGTTCTTCACTGCCACAGAGGTTATTTAATCCAACGGGAGAATGAATGTGTTCACTTCATCGTAACTATTCGGGCTCCGTGCTCTGCGTGCTACGGGAACATGCGTGGACAGTTTACGACGTTGAAAAACCTTTGTTATTATTCTCAATGCACAATAAACTACACGACCCACACAACACACAACTCAATCCGTCATCGCCTTGCGATTTAACATTCTGATAACATCAGCAAGGGAATGCAGACATGAATGTGTGTTACTTGCTCTTTTAATCACAGATGAAAATAAAATTAGCACACAAAAACGTTTACAATTTTTTATATTGGTTGGAATAATCTAGTAATAATCTTGGCCTTCAATGAAATGTATTAATATTATTTTTACAGGTTATAAATCACGATTTTGGAATTAATCAACAAAAACATCTTTACGACAGTTTCACAAGGTAGAAGAAGTCCGTGAAGAAAAATATTAATAAAATCTTCTGATAAATTGAAATAATGAGCAAGTTTGTTTTGGAGTCCTTAAATAAATTTTATAATTTTCTTATTGTTTCATTTGAGAATTGATGAGAATGTACTGAATCTTACTGAAGAAAATCAGGAATAATTGAAATACTTATTTCGTAAGTTCACACGGCCTCCGTCTTTTTAATAGTTGTATTTCTTCCTAAAATTGATATGTGCAGATTAAAGCCATAAATTACTGTTTAGAAAGCGCTCATTGTTTTTTGATAAAATACAGTGTTTTGATACTTATTTCATTGCAAATCTTGCAAATATTTGAGTTTTATGCTAAAACTAAATAGATCCAAGTCTCCTCCTAGCTAGAATTCTCCAAGATCATGATCACAAGTTCTAATCCTGTATGTGGGACAGTGCCAGAGCTAGGCAATTTCGGACTCTGGGCAATACTGAAATATAGTCCCCCTCCCCCCGAAAAATTAAAAATATGAGAGTTGTATCAAGAAACTATGTGTTATTTTATTTCAACAAATAACAAAAAATACAACGTTTAATCTAGAAAAACTTAGGGAATATATTTTAAATAGTTTTAAGGAAAAGTATTTAGTGATGAAATAATACAATTTCCACGATGAGCTCAAAACGCAAAAAAATGTGTTGTGCTTAGTTAGTGTTTAATAAAATCACTTGTTAATAATATAATAATATGAATTTCAGTGGAATCTATATTAATGTTAGCATATTTGATTACATACATTTTTTCCATTTCATAAATGCATTCATTTAGTAAATGTAACTCATATTCGGAAATATAGGCACGTTGGAATGAGTCCTACCTTATAAGTAATGTCTATAATTAACTATTTATGGTAAAAATTAACTGAAAATTTTATGAAATATCAGACTACTGTTCCGCGACTTACAAAATTACGATAACGATTTTCTCGAGTTCCAATATGTTTTTTCAATTTTTTAATACATTTTATCCCCTCAGACCCAACTCATGACTTGCGGGGACCCTGGTAAATTGCCCCGTCTCTCATGCCTAGCGCCGACACTGAAGTGGAAGGGAGGGGGCGAGAATGTCTGTTCCCGGCATGTGACTACCGTTTTGATTTACGAGTCGGAATGCATCGTCCTCGTGCAGCAAAGGGAAGGCTCCGGTGCTAGGACATAAATTAATAGCCTCTTTAAGGTTTTATGATTATTGCTCTTTTATAGTTGTGTCGAATCGATTCGTTTGGCGAGATAAAATACGACTGTTGGAAGGGAAAATAATTAATTTTACTGTGGATAGTCGTAAATTGCTCCTTAAGTGTCCACCGTTCCGTACCGATGGTGCAGCATTACATTTATGGGCAGTTGTTTCAATGAAAAAAGGAATTACAGTAGTAGAAATGTCTTCCTTAATAATTTCCTTGTAACATGAATTCGAAGAGAAAAATCCTTCATGCTTCCCCCTGTACTAAGGCAATTCTTACATCACCAACTTCTCCTGTATATTCGTGTCTTCTAGCAAAAATTTTGTGAAAATATTGAACATATTTCTAAGGGTGTAGTATACATTTGTCATTCAAAATCCTTTTAGCATTTCAATACTTCGTTAAAGAATGAAAGGCATGTGAACAAATGTAGGCGAATCAAATATTCGTAAAGAATTGAGGTTAATGCTAATCCATTAATGCAATTTCCGTACTTTTTGGAAATTATATTACGTGAGGATTTTATTTTGAGAGGTTCCCAGAAAAGCCTTGATTGGATTGGCGAGAAATTTCACATGTTATTTTGAAACGTGAGATATTTTATGACTTTTCCACGTAAAGGTATATGGATTCTAGTCCGTGTTACGTGCATCTATTCTGGATCTGGCGCATGGTGACTCAAGGGGGTATCTCTGATTTCTCTTCTCTGGCTCCACCCGCCTCCACTGCATTCGCATCATAGTTTGCATTGGGTTTGAATATTTCTCTCCCACGTGGATACTCAAAGAATTGAATGTGTTAAGTTTGTTAGAAAGTAGCAAACAGGTTAGGCATTCTATGCCGAGAAAATTGATAAATAAAAACCAAATGTGGAATTCTGTTTCTCGTATGTACAAAGTCAATTTCACACATAAGAAAACTGAGAAAATCTGAAGTCAACTTGATGTAAACGTGATGTAATTTCTGTACATACAACTAAATAGATTGATATATGCAGTATAATTAGATACATTGCATCGACTTTGTACAAATAATTGTTTTGAAAGCTAATGCAGTAAACCATCAACCGAATTCCAAGGGACCGAAATAATCGGAGTTCCAGTAATAAAAATTCGTGTTATCCGAGTATTATAAATGTTCGTATTATCGTAATCCCTGGCCGGGACCAAAATTTTGTATGTGTTGCGGCGAAATTCGTGTTAAGCGAGTTTGAGTTAACGAGTGTTTACAGTACATCAGAAAAATCTGCATCCATATGGCCGTCTGACGAAAGATGACGGTGAAAGTCGATAGCAATGTATTGTATTGGATTTATCATTTCCATTCCCATGTTTTTGTCCAACCTTGTCTAATTCTTCTGTAGCTTCAACTTTACTTTCCCATTTCGAGTCGTTGGCGTAGAATTTCTCCGTGGATCCTTTTCCTACTCCTGGCGGGGCGTTTTCCTTTCTGTCTCCAGGCTCGCGGGCAGGGGATTTGGGTTTATAGCCGAGTTTATTCCTGTATCCGATTATAAACAGCTTTTCGTCACGAAAGCGACCGAAGAGTTGTCAGAAACCGTACACGACGAAACTTCGCGAGTTATTGATTACGCGCGTTGAAAGTAAAATATAGTGAACTCGCATATACATAATGTTTAACATCAGATATTCTGAAATGAAAAAAAAAGTTGCCATATAGGTACAAGGCACATACCAGTCAAAGGAATGTAGAAATTGAAGTGCTTTGAACTTTTCCCATATTTTTTGATAGCGTGTATGTCAAATGAGGTTTGTTTTACGTACGTTTTTTGCTCCTCTCCAAGCCCACTTTGAACAAAATATTTTCGTATTGCGCATTCAGCGTTTTTAAAAGTTACCAAATAGCATTAAAAAGATATTGTAGCGAACCGTTATCAAATAAAAAAATACTCAAGCCATTCAATCTGTTTTATGTATCACCGTGGGTAAAAATTGTATAGTTTTAGAAATGTGAAGCAGAATGACATAAAGCAAATATACATTGAAATAGTTCCGAACGTCGAATTTATTCCGAAGTAGATATGCATATTTCCAGCAATTTGTTAACACTGTTGTATTTGTGAGTTGATGTACTTCAAAAGAGTTCAAACGATGTTTTTCGGAAACTCAAAAATTGTTTATAAAAAAGAGCTTCAAATTTCGCATGTACAGTAGCGCTTAAACGTCATTTCTTAAGTAAGGCTCCAAATTTTTCAAAGAAAATTGCAATTTAGGGCAAGATTGTACTGTCCTATAATATTATTAAAATAATGTTTCTGTTCTACTATTAGGAAACCGATAAAATAATAAAATGTCAAAGAAATGTACTTTAGGCGGCGGTAGATAGCAGCTTGCAAGTGAATGTGGGAAGTCCGAATAGCCACCCGAGACCCAGAGGCGTATCTAGGGTATGGCAGACATGGCACGTGCCATGGGCGCCACTCTCAAGGGGCTCTATTTAGCTCTCGTCATTCTCGGAAATAAGTTGAATTATTTTTCAATAAAGAAATTAAATTTTACACAAAAGATAAAATAAAATAAACGTTTTAAACAATCTAGCCATTTTCATCAACTGTGATAATCACTCCACTAACTTGAATGGCGTACATGCAGCAAAACTAGAAGTATTAATGACCCCGATTTTGGACCTCTTTAACATGGGTTCTTTCAGTATCTACAACTCGCTGGGAACAGCAGAAACTAGTAATGCTACTGAATAACACAGACTTTCCCGTATTAGTTTTCTATTTCCTTTAATCTCGGCTAGCTATTCGGACTTGCCACATACTCTTGCAAGCTGCCATCTATCGCCGCCCGAAGTATACATTTTTGACATTTTCTTACCGTGCCGATTTCACAATAGTAGAACAAAAATATTATTTTAAGAATATTAAAGAACAGTAAAGCCTCGTCCTCATGACAATTTTCTTTAAAAAATTGGAAAATAAAATTGCCTATGTTTGACACAAAATTTCGCAGAAGTAGCCATGTTTTTGAAAAATTGAAAATGACATTATTTGAAGATGTTTTTTATGAACACATTTTATTAAGAAAAAATGTATCTTCATAATTGTAGTTGTCGGAAAACGCCGAAATATTTTTTCAATTTTTTCAATTTTCGAAAAAACAAAGTTTTCAAGCAAAATTAGACCTGTACCGTTTTCTTACATAACCTTCAGACTATCCAACAATAAAATTTTGTCATATGTTGGCGCCATTTTTTTGAAAATTTTGAAATGTCCCAGGGGTTTCATATAAAGTATCCCCTCCAAATTAAAATATCGGTTTCAAATTCAAGGGGAAAATCGCCTGAACGGTTTAGTCGCATGTTGCTCACAGACAGACGGACGGACAAACGTTTTGCTTTCAATTTGTTTTCCGGTAGCAAGGACCCACAAAACGGGGATTCAGGCTGCACCACATGTTAGGGGATTTTTTTCTTAATTTAGCAACTGGATTTATCTACTTTTTCGTTATCAGGGCACGGTAATGATTTTTTTTTTCTGACGAAAATCTGCCGTTTTTGCGCACAGCATTACATAACTTTTCCAGTACCGTATATATACGTACGTATACGGGAAAGTAAAATGTCATGCCTGTGGTTCTTATGTCGAATCTTTATCAGACACAGACATCAGCCCTGGTAGAAGCTGTCAAACATCTTCGACAAAAATCATTGAAGTTCCCCAAAACATTACTGATAATTAGACCTCGGATTTTAGGACAAAAGCCTGTTTAGTTCCTTTAGGATGTGAAAATTAATTGCAGATGTTTACGAATCATGATAAAATAGATATACTGAAAGCATCTTATAGTGACTAAAATGTTCTAAAAGGGCACTTGATGTTAATTTAATATACACCAAGTAATTTTCAAGAATGACCAACAGTGCCGTGTTAACGCACGAGCCCGAAGGATCCGGGCCTAAGACCCCAATGTTCAAGGGCCCCAGATAGTTCTTAAAAATATTTAAAACTTAGGTTTCAAAAAATAAAATAACATAAAATGTGATTAAACTATACGCAAAAAACGGTATAACGGAGTGATGTGTCACGCATCGTTGGATAATATATGAAATGTTGCTGGTTGATCTTTTTTTAATTTTATATTGTGCAATTCAATAAAAATTAAAGTATTTAATTTGTAGTCTTTTTTATTGTAATTATGTGTCTGTTATTCTTACATAACTGTTTAAATTTTTTGTTTGAATAATCTTAAATTGAGACTAAGATATACTTTCAAAATATTAAACAAATATAAAATACAATGTGAATTGATAGGATTGTTTTATATTTCAGCATCGAAATAGGGGGGATCGGTGAAAGTAAGAATAGGGCCCCCCAATTTAACCTAGGTCCAAGGGCCCCCAATGCTGGTAAAATACGACTCTGTTGATCACATTTTTAATTGCCAATTTTTTTAAATATGTTTAACGGAAAGCAAATAATTTCCCGAATTTCCCTAAGTGTAGTATTATCTGATCGAATACGCAATAGACTACGCACTGAAATCTCTCATCCAACACACCGAACATGAGCTCTGCAAGGCAACATAAAAGGGATGTTTCAGGCTCGTCTCCGACCAGTAATTTTTAGGCAATTGCACCCATTCCTGGGGCAGCTGCGTTGTTGACAGGTTGAGGCTTATTGCCCCGGCGCGTCGTTTTCGTAATCCAGGCGAGGAATGCCACAGGTCAGGCAAAAAGCTACTGTTGGAAAGGAGCTTACAAAACACAGTTCAGTGATTAAATGGGTCGTATAGTACGTTTGTTGTTTGAGGGGAAGGGCGAAGAAGTTCCAGAAGTGGGCGTGAGAAAAGTGCTTAAATTTGTTTACTCTTATAAATCTGTCAGTGGAAAGTTCATTTTCAGCTTTCAAAATGATTTTAATACATAAAAGACAGCCTTACAGTAGTAATTTTGGAGAAAGTATTGATTATTCGAGTATACTATACTGATAATTCTGAAAGTGAATAAATAGGTCCATCAAGCTGGCCCGTCCACCACAGCAGAATCAAACCAAACTACTACGTGCCAGAATTTTTAACTATCTTCTAACCGCAAAACCATTTTTTTTACCTCTCATCTTCACCGAAAAAATGGTGGCGAGCTAGCTTGATATCAAGCTAGCCCGTCCACCATAGCAGAATCAAACCAAATCAGTACCACAATTTTTAACATTTTTATTGCTAATTATTACCGCAAAACCATTTTTTTACCGCCCTTCTTCACCGAAAAACATGGGTGGCGGACTAGTTCGATATCAGCTTGACTCGCTCACCATGGCAGAATCAAACCAAACTAGAACCTGAATTTTTAACTATTTTATTACTAATTTATTACCGCAAAAACAATTTTTTACCGCTCATCTTCACACACACAAACGGGTGATGGGCGCAACCACTTTCGCATGTTCAAATGAATTTTAATTGTTTATTACCGTTCATTTTCACCTCACAAAACAGTGTTCCCTCTCTTCATATCAATATGGCCCGCTTACCACCGCAGAAGCAAACGAAACTAATTCTGTTCTCTCAACTCCTAAAATTAAAAAAAATAAGCAATAACGTATCAGTGAAAATAACGATGTTATTAAAACATTATTTTTAATTAAAATGAATCTATATTTCTTTTAATATCGAATAGTCGAGTTCAGTAATAAAAAAAGCCAGAAGGCATTTTTAATTGCATGGACGAATTTTCCTCTTGCCGTCGGAAGACCAGAGAAACAGACACGTGCAATTGTAGCTTGATAGATTCGAGCAGATACAGTCATTTAGCAGGAAGTTCCCATCCCGCAATACAGTGAAGGAAAAGTGAGAATGAAAAGATAAGATTTACAATCTGACGGGACGGGCAGTTGTTTGAATGGGATGTAATGTCTAAAAAGAGATGTGATAAAAATAATTACCTTATAACTATAAAATATTGGGAATATGCGACATACCTACAATTTTCCTCCTCTTAGCATTATTACTCAACACAAGAAATATGAAAATAAAGAGCTTGATATCATTTGAAGATCTACAATTAAGTGATAAATTGCATTGAAAACGAAATATCTTGCTTTAATATTGGAAATGTAGGAAAGGTTCGAAAAATATTTGAACTTGTGAAATTTTCAAAATTACAGAGATTTTAATGAAAATTCGAACTACATGTATAAACGAACTATCCTTCTTGTCGATCAAATATTTTTTTTAAATTGAGATTTTCCACAAATTTTTAAAAATATCACAGGAGTTTTAAGAAAAAGAATCCCCCTCCAGGATAAAAATATCTTAATGATCTCCAGATCGGTAGAAGTAGACCTTACTCCTGACGTAATTTTCCAAGTTTTAGCTCAAAAACCTTCTAAAATGACATTTACGGGTGACAGACATACGTCCATCAATCCATTCATCCATACAGACAAGCACCCCAATTTTCTCGTACAAAATCACGCGTACCTCTACTCCAACTGCGCCAATCTTAACCTTCTTTGGATTAGTGCTATATACCTTAATGCTGACGTGTGTGCGAAGTGACAGTTCAAATAAACATAAACCCGGATTTTACGACCGAAAATTCGAGATCTAATTGTCGAGGTGAACTAATACTTTTCCTGCCCATATTGTGGTATTTTCTGAATTTAAAACAATGAACGTAGGTGTCCCACAAGGAAGTATCCTTGGACCAATACTTTATGTATTGTATACTCTGATCTATCAACAACAGAATGCGCTAAGATGACCACATTCGCTGACGACACTGCTGTGGAGGGTGCAAATCAGGACTCAACGCGAGTATCACACATACAAGCGCACCTGGATCAGATAGAAGAGTGGGCGAATCAATGGAGAGTACAAACACACCAAAATCACAACATATTACCTTTTTACTTCGAAAGGAAGAGTGTCGAAAAGTGAAACTAAACTCGTCAGAACTCTCAGTAACAACCGTTGTGAGGTATCGTGGTTTACATCTAGATAGCCACTTAACATGGAAACCCCGTATCATAAAAAAGAGGAAAGAATCGCAAATGAAGTAAGCAAATTATCATGGCTACTTAATCGAAGATCTAAGCTCTCCTTATACAACAAAATATTGCTGTACAAAGCAATAATCAAGCCAACACGGATTTACCGCATAGAACTATGGGGTACAGCCAGCAAGTCTCACTTGGAGATCCTGAGAAGTTCGAAACAAAAACATTGAGATACTTACGCAACACGCCGTGATTCTAACCAACAATAATTTTGTGCAATGATTTGAACATTTGAACAGTTGTGGCAGAGACTATCGCCGAGCGAAGTAAGAGGCATCAGACGAGACTGAGCTACCACCCGAATCAACAATCAGTAAACATATTGGACATGTAAACATGACGAAAGAGTGAGCATATTCTAGATTTACCCTTTAGATTCTCTTAATTGTTATTTCCACCTTGTATACCATTTACTAATTGTTTCAAGTGACCAGATTGTAAATTAACAGTATAGTAATTAAAACCAGGAGTCGCGACATCAGCCATGTGTTCGAGTGGAATGAGGCCGAGGGGGGAGAATTCATTTGGAAGAAATCGTAAATATGGTTTAGATGCTAGTATTCTTCACTGACTGATAGACGGACGGATGGACGTTTTGCTTTCAATTGGTTTTTCGGTATCAAGGACTCACAAAACGGGAATTCTGGCTACGCCACGAGTTAGGGGAAGTTTTTTCTTAATTTAGCAAATGGTTTTATCCTCTTTTTCGTTATCAGGGCACGACAAGGAATTTTTTCTGCCGAAAATTCTCCGTTTTTTTTCGCGCAGCATTCCATAACTTTCCCCATACTACGTATATTGCTCCGTATATACGTATGTATACGGGAAAGTAAAAATTATAGTGTAGGGAGGAAAGGCAAATACGCTCGAAATGCGTGTGAAACCCTGTAGCGAAGCGCAACGCGCTGGCGTGGAGAGGCGTGGCGCGGGCGCAGGCGTGACTCAACTGGGCGTGCGTGTCGGGGGCGCGTGAGTGGAGGTCGCGTGCGCCTAAACGCGCGCTCGAGGCGTCGCGACGGCGTGGCGGCGCAGGGGGGGGGGCGGCGTCCTTCACGCGGAGGACTAGCGGAGGGAAGGGAAGAGGAGGGAGGCGCTGGCTATCCATTGAGAAAAATTCAAGGAAAGTACTCTTTACAAGTGGCAGTACCGTTGGTCCGCCATTGTTCCTTTCACGCGCATCTCCAGTGGACCGGCTATACTGCGATTTTTCTAACTGCGACCCCCGAAGGCCACTCAAATCCCGTCTTCGCGATGGAATATGTCACGGCATTTCGCGTCTTTCTCTGTCGTTCCGCTAGATTTCGCACGATCGCGACCGTATGAAGCAGTGCTTGCGATCATGCGACTTCTACCGGCAAGACCGAGAAAAGACGCGAAATGCCGTGACATATTCCATCGTGAAAGATGGGATTTGAGTGGCCTTGAGGGTCGCAGTTAGAAAAATCGCAGTATAAAATGCCTGTGTGTGATGTCACTGCAGTGTGATCGTAAGATCCTAGGGTTCGAGTCCCGACGGTGGCGGGTTTTCGACACGAGCTTGACTGTCATATCAAAATCCTTTGCTGTCTAGAGGAGAATTCTCCCGGCCGGCTGCTCTGATGGGCAGTTTTTTGAGGTTTCTATGATAAACCTGGTGAATGCGATGGCGGCGATGGTGTAACGGTTAGCGTTTCGGACTGTTATACCCTAGTTCGCGGGTTCAAACCCGATCGAAGCCATGAATTAGGGGCGAAAAAATTCTTCGTACACCTTCCTTCGGAGGGGAAGTAAAGCCGGCTGTCCCATGTTAGTAGATGCACTGCATGTAAAAGATCCTCAAGCCTAAATGACGCCTCTGAGCAAAATCGCCTGTTTCGTCGCCCGAGATAATACCTTCTTTCTCCGCTAGGTGAAAGGAGCGTAGCGAAATTTGCGTGGTCAGACGGAAGAGAAGGCCTCATGACCTGAGTCTCGCCACGTAAAATAAGGCAATTCAATTCAATTAAATTCAAAAAATGCCAAAAAAACCTTAACAAACCGGCCACGGACAGCGCGCGATCATTCCTTCTCTTTCTTGTTCCATTCATTCCTCTTACTCCACACTGTGGCTTCAGGTCAGTGGTTTACAGTTGTGTAAACCGTTTACAGTTGTGTAACCGTAACCATTGATGGTGTGGCTTTGGGTCAATGGTTGCCTCAACTGGGGCGGTGCCCCGCTGACGGAGACACCTGGAGGAAGGAAACTCCACGAACCGCTCTATAGGTCAGCGCTCGATATCACGTCCCAGAAGACAAGGGACAAGGCCAAATCCCGAAATATAGCATGCATTGCACTTACGGGCAAGTTAATACTTTTAGAAACACGAAATATTTAATCAATCTATCTTTCACCGTTGTGGTCTGGAGATACATTTATTCTAAAGATGCCTTAGGCATTTTGCTGAAATACGCTGAAGTGATGAGCTACCGTTTTTAGTTACATCCATTAATTTAGGAAAGCTAGTGAAGTTGGCTTATACACTTTGTTTCAAAATTCACGTGAAACAGAGGTGAATATCCTTGATACGTACAACGATCGAACGCCAAGTTTTGAATTCTGTAGATGAGGGTCAGAGAAGTGACGACGTTGTATCTTTATCGTTCGATACCTATATATTTGGAGACTTGATGTGCAGCGTGCTTAGTGAGAAACCGAACCCAACAGTATACTATAATCCTTAATTACAAATGATTTAGAATATTTTACTTGTAACTGAAAGAAAAGTGGTAAAATAATATTTTGTTTGTAGTTGCGTATACGTGGGGGAAAGTTTCTGCAGAGCGCAAGGAAGAGATCACATTGTCTTTCTAGAAGGCATTTCATTTTCTTTTTTAATTCTTAGCCTCGACATATTATATTTCAAGCAAGCTTTGCGACCAAATAAAAAGTGCAATTCACTAGATAGATAGTGAACACTTCCTTGAATCATTATGTGAGAATCACTCGAAGTTCTACGTTGTTTACAACATGGTAAATACATCTCTTTTCAGTAGATTTTCAGATTTGGACTTAGCCATTATATACCCCGTAATTGGCCTCCGGGCCATTAGAACCCATCGAGCACCCAACCAGGAACCCGCGACGTCTGGAATTCGCTTAACCTTGGTGACTTCATGCACGTTGACGAATTCGGCTATCGACGCCGGTTTTGCGGTCGTGGCCTTTCAGTAGAGCCATCTCAGCATTCGCCTGGATGACCGAGGGAAACTACAAAAACCGCGGTGAAGATGAGCGGCACAGAGATTGAACCCGAGGCTCCTGAATGCGAAGTCAGCGCGCTACGCCCTCAGCCACTTCGTTCGGTAGATTGTCAGATTAACACCAACTATACGAGTTAAATTAAATTAAATGATCACAGGTGTTGTCATTGCCAACAATGTTATTTATTTCAAGAAATAAATAACATTGTTGGCAATGACAACACCTTGAAATAAATAACATTGTTGGCAATGACAACACCTGTGATCATTTATTTTAAATGCCAACGACATTTCACCACTAAACCAATAACTATACGAGTACTTCTTTCTCTACAGTGGTGAATACTCTCTGAGTATCATTATTGTAGTTTCAAAGTACTGCAATATTTGATACCAGAATTACGTGGACTAATTCAAATCTCCGTGATCTGCGTTATGGAAATGCACTAATTGTTTGCAGTGAGGCCAGCGGCTCATACAGGATCATCGATGCGGGGCGCTGAAACATTGAACGAGCTCTCCGGAATCCAGGAATCGACTGCCACTCGTTGCCTTGAGTACCTTCAAAGCTTTTCCATCTCGTCCCGCGGGATGGCGTACATACCACGTGATTTCAGGAAACGCCTGCACGCGAGTTTCTGTGTGCTACTAGCGCCAACGACCATTCAATTGAGTGGGTAATGTCATACAATTTCAAAAATTTAATTTGTTTCAAATGTGGAATATTACATTGCTGTTGGTAAAAAATTGCACCATATAAAAATGACTTCGAATGTGATAGTATTAACATGGCAGGAAATTAAAATTCATATATCAAAGTGATTACATCGCTCATGTGGCTGTGATGTGATACTATCATATCGTATCAATAATCATATCATATCATATCATATCAATAATATAATATCTGTTCGATGTTGTATACAAATAACAGATTTACGAAAAAATTGTAAAATGTAAACTTTTGGATTTCGCCAGTGTTTATTGAGGGTGTATATCTAGACCAAGTTGAGAATGATGTTTACAGGAGCGCGCCACCGTCTGTGTTTACAGCCGAAACGACAGAGACGGAGATATAAGAATAGTCAATTCAAAATTAAAATGGGACCATGCCAAACTATTGCGAAAAAAGGGCGATTTATTTCATTGCAAATCTAGTATCTTCTCAGTAAATATTTTAACTGCATTTGGACATATCTGCACCTCATATTGGAAGAAATAAAAGTATACTTTTCTCTGCAAAACGATTGAAATTTTGAAACTAATTCTTTCGATGAACAGTAACATTCATATAAATCATTTATTTTAACTTAAGTAGTTTCTGAGAATATATACCAAATAAAATTCTTTTTTATGCAAGAAGTAACTACCACCACAATGAATGAATATTGTTTATACTTATGACAGTAAAGTTAATGTTTTTGTACTTTATTGCATGTCTCGCAACCGCCTAAAGCCTAAGAAACAAAGATGAATGAAGAAGAATACAAACTATTTAAATTTAATGAATAAGTTTTAAGAATTCAATATAAATAGAACTTTTAATTACATTCTTGTAATAGAACAGTGAAAAGTAAAAAAAAGCAACTTAGAGGGACAAAAATAAAACAGTCAGTGCAAATCTTGCATGATATGCCTCTGAATTTATCAGCTGATTCACAACTTCTATGGAGGCCATGATGATTCCGTTGAAGCAGTCTCTGAACTCTCTTATCGCTCCTGGCGACTTTTTTTTGCGAAACCGATTGTACACACTCGTGTTTAGACTGTTAGTTCCATGCCGCGCCGCAATCGCTTCCTTCATTCTTCGCTTGGTCGAATTATAACAATGAGAGTGCATTGGTAAACGGCTGACAAATTAATTACAAACCTGAAGACTTCAAAAGCGATATGATTTTTGGGATATAAATTTATCACAACGATTTATAAAGCAACTAAGACCACATTAATCTCCTCGCGGAGATGGGGTGAGTCCTGATTATTCTTGCCGCTTTATTTCCCTTTGCTCTAATAGCGAATGAGGAATAAAGAGGCCTGCAAAGGCGCTGTTTCTTCTCTAGTCTGTACACATCAGTCTGTAAAGTCGTAGGCTTCCGCGGCCAGGGTCTTGCAAATGCCCTTGGCTATCCGGGTAACGCCGCGTCGAAGGTTGTGATGACGACTTTTCGACCATCTTGTCTTGGCCTTCCTCAGGGCTGGTCTGCTAATCCGGAAATACGGTCGAAACGTTGGCATCACAGCCTTCGACGCGGTGTCTCCCGGATAGCCAAGAGCACTCGCACTTCTGTCTGTAGTACACTTCAGTCTTACTTTTTTGTGAACCTCAGTAACTGTCGGTTATTGAAGACTACGTTTCATCATATTTCAGGACTTATCTAAGTTTATGGTCTCAAAATATTGTGAAGTCATATTAATGGATACTTAGAAGAATAACGTTTCACAATGAGAGGCATTAATTTCAGGAATATCTTTGTTTCCATACACACAGGATGAGCTGGTAGGTCATTCAGTTGCATGTGGAGGAGTCGTGGCCCTGATGCGAGTCGATCAATCGTGGCATCGACCTGACCCAGAACCTCACATACGACCAACTAAAAGGCAAGGTCAGTCTCATCTGCATGGTCGACACGGATCGCACACGTGTATCCGTTGCCCCAGTGCTGCAGTAGAGTAATATTGCACGGAGGTCATAGTATTGCCCCGAATCCTACCAAATCTTGTTAGCCAGTCGCCCATTGACAACCCTCGCTCGTCGTTGTTTCCGACAAAAGGGCAAGTTCCAATGCTGACAGAGACGTGCTGATCATACGTAGATCCCCTTTACTAAGAAACAATGGTCCGTCGCACGTGTTATGGGGGGAATGGGTCGTCATGAGGATGGCTATTGCATTCGCGTTCCAGCACACTGGACACTCATTGGATTCTCGGCCAATGCATATGGAATTTTTGGGGGTCAGAGGCGACCTCAGCGGTACCTTTTCTCGTTGTTCTCCCGTTTCTTCCATCACTCCATCATTTATTTCATTATCATTCACCCCACAATAATTATCGCAGTTATACACTTTTTAGATCACTCATGGGCGTTACTCGGAGAGGTGGTTCAGAGCATCAACTGATGTCACTGCAATACCTCTGATTGAGAGGGCCTAGGTTAGAGTCCCGACGGTGGCAACGTAGGTCGAATTCAGTTCCTTGTCCTGGAGAAGAATTCTAGTGGCCGGCTGGTCTGATAGGTAGTTTTGCTTGGTTTCTCCCATCAATAACAGGCTAATGCCGGAGCAGTAGCCTAACAAACGGGCCACAGACCGCACGCGGTCGTTCCTTCCTCTTCCTTGTCCTAACTCACCTCTTCCTTACACACACATTTACATGCACTACATTATCACGCTGGGCCACGAGACCGGTCGGGAGCTTAGAGCTCTTTTCCGGCTGGTGGGAGGCTACCAGGTTGGGAGCGACTCCAGTTAGCCGACGGAAAGTCGGCGCCGGATCTCACCATTCTGCGGGGAAGATCACCTCCACCTCGTGAGAAAAACACATGCACTAAGGTCATTAGTTTCGTAAGTACGAGGCTAATGACCTTAGCAGTTGACGCGCTCGGAATCAATCAATCAATCTCAAGAGCGTCAATGACCTCAACAGTTCAAGAGGTTCTAAAACATTCATAAATGAATAAATAAAGCAATTCGAGTCTTGTGAAGAGACGCGCATTTGGCCGAGAAGTATATTCAGTGCCAATGGTGACGCTAAAGAGTGTAGTCAGACAGGTTTCCTGGGGTCCAGCAGAAATATGAACTAAAAAAAACAGCTACCAGCTATTAAAATTATGAGTGAAAAGCTTATAATTTAAAGGTTACTTCAATATGTAAAGTGCCGATTATGA
Organism: Acheta domesticus; assembly: GCA_031308135.1. Classification (NCBI taxonomy): domain Eukaryota; kingdom Metazoa; phylum Arthropoda; class Insecta; order Orthoptera; family Gryllidae; genus Acheta; species Acheta domesticus. Next base: position 46,821,247 of record JAHLJT010009355.1, read on the forward strand.
TACGACCTTCATATTTCGCGGTCGTTAAACATGGTTGCATTTATTCTGAAAGATATAAATGGGCACTTCAACTTTCACTCAAAACCGAAAAACCGTGTTGAATAAAAATAAACCTAGGAATTTAATTGTCCTACAAATTTTGCCTCAGCTGCAGCTTCAGTAAGCGAATGTTTACCTAATGGATGATATTTCGCCAATGTTGTATCCGAAAATAGGGATGCATGATGTATACGTGTGTCACGCATAACTCAGATTAAAAGCTGTAATTGAACTAGAAGTTGGTAAATACGTCAGGAGAAAATACGTCAAGATGTAGTGGCGCCATTCTGGAGATCATTAAGATACTTTAACTTTAGCGGGTACATTACGCGAAACCCCTGTGTTGGAATGGAATATTTCTGTTTTTCATTAAAACATGACATTTAAAAATTGGAAAGCTTACATTTATTTTCGAACCTGACCTACATTTGCAGTATTAAAGCCGCATTATTCTTTCTTATTGCAATTTATCCGTAAATTTTAGATCTTTTATCGGGTTCAGGTTTGTTAAGGTCACTTGTACCTACCTATATGTTAAGAAATTTAATATCCTTAGCAACGGGTTTTAACATCATTAGCAAAGTAAATAAACAACCACCGATTCATCGCAAGCCAACTTCATTACGAAAAAACATGGTAATGTGGAAGACAAATAGAAGATCAAAGAGACTCATTATTTTGGGGAAATGCTCATAGTTGATTGTAATGTTATTAATTGTGCAATTAAAAAAATAAATATTAGGTAAATTAGCAAAATTTTCATGGCATTCCACGAAATGAATCTCTTCTCCAGTAATATTTACTCACGATGTGGTGTCAACACTGGATGTAGACGCGCCACCTTCCTCACCGATAGTAATTTTTTGTTGCCATTTTCACCTTATTTACCACGGACTCAACATAGGATCCGGCTACGGTAGAGCTCCGCCACCCATCGGAACTTTTCAAATCTGTAATCTGCCAATGCCGTAGCTCTCATGTCACGCAGTCAGGTCGCGTATGATATTCGTAATTGGCGCGCGGACAGCGAGACAGCGCCCTCTGTCGGGGGTCGGCGGCGGCAGCTGCAAGCCGTGGACACGACCTAATAGAGACGAGCTATGGGAGCGAGTCTCACCGCCCGGGATCGGCCCAACAAAAGAAGCCCGCCGGCACCCCGAAGGCAGTCCTGAGTAGAGTTCAGAATCAGCAGTCGAGAGTCCACCGTCGGGGGGCGACGGTCCACAGTCAGCAGTCAGCAGGCAGTGAGAAAGATTGCAGAATCCAGTCCGCCAACCGACTCTGCACATGAGGCCAGTGTGCAGCCCCGAACGTCCAGGAGCCGGACGTGGAGATGCTGGGGACATGAGATTGCCAACGACTGGCAACATGGCGGCTAGTGGTGATTAGCACACGACAGTCGGACGCCGCGCGCCGCGAGGAAACGGCACAGCGCAGGCAGAGACTACTCCCTACCTATTTAATGACTGCCGGCTTTGTAAAGAAGGATTCAATAAATTGTTGTTAAGTTAGCGTGCAGACTTTAATTTGTGGACATAACAGTAGCCAAAGTTCTTCTTAAAAAGTGGCTGATTTATTTTTTTCGGGTTCTGGGAGACCAAGAAATGTGGCTATAATTTTTGGCACTCATATAATCTTGTGAATGACACGTTAGCATGAAATGCTTTTTCCAAACCTTAAATTCTTGGTATTCCTTTTCGTATCGTTCTTTGAATTTTTCTGGGATTTAATCCCGTGTGGCTTCCACAGCAGGATCTAAATTTCTTGCGGTGGAGACGAATTTTACGTGAATCTTCTGCGAGCCACGGTAAGCGAATGTATTGTTGAAATAGATACATCGCAAGCAACATCCAACAAATGTCGATTAACATGCCGTAGCAATATATTTCATATCGTAGTATTGTACATTTTCGCAAAAATCTTGACATTTTTTGGGGGCCGATTAAAACGCTGAACATACGAGGAAATGTTAGTGTTATTACTGTCTCGTCCAAATTAAAATCTCGGCTCCGCTACGCTCTACGTCGATTTTAACTTTTGGCCCCGGCAGTAATAACACTCATAACATTTCTAGGTATGTTAATAGCTTATTATTGGTCACATGCATCTATAACCTCCTGTTAACATGCAACCCTACAAGGACTGTTAAGTGCACTTGTACTTGCTTGTATGTAAGAAATGTAACGTCCCTTAGCAACAGGTTTTAACATCCATTAGCAACGAAAATAAACAACCATTCTATTCATTGCAAATTAAATGTTGTTAGAAAAAGCATGGCGATAAACAAAACACTATCAAATTCAAACAATTCAGAATAAAAATAACTCATACTAGATTTGTTGGATAATTATTGTAAATTACAATATTATTATTAATAGACAATTAGAAAATGTATTAGATAATTAACGTAATTTTTCTAACATTCCACCAAAAGACTTCTCCAATACTCATGTTTACTGGCGGTGGGAAAGTGTCGCTTCTAGTCACGACGCCTTCCTCCTAACATCATTCCTTTAGGTATTTTTAGGTTCGGAGAGTTATTTGCATCCATCATTCTCGAACTACGGTGTACGAATTTTGTTTAAATAGATATATGGCAAGCAACACTCCACAATATAGTACTAACGTGCCGCAACAACAGAACTCATTTGTTTACTATCGCAGTAATGTCGTAGACTTTCGCATAAATTCTGAAATTTTATGGTGACCGTATAAAATGCTAAACATACCACGAAATGTTAGTGTTATTACAGCCTCGTTCAGATTAAAAGTCGAATAAAAATCACTCATAACATTACTAGGTATGTAAATAGCTATAAATGATGTCATGCATTAAAAAATCATAAGTAGTAATTGAGTAATAATAACTAATGACACTAAAAGGAGGAAAAAAGTCAGTGTATCACGCATTCTCACTTTCTTTTGAATAGGAACCATTCATATAACCCCTTTTATGCACCGTTTTTGTTAGCATCATTCCTTGATACTATTTACAGATATGAACTTTTTCACACGTCGCATTTTCAGTTAAATTTTTATTTAGGTTTTCCTGTTTCAGAAGAGCTGAATAATAATGGTAAAAGTGGGTAATTCTCCTGATAGAGAACTTTATTCCGCACGTAAGTTTCGCAATAAGGAAACTTCATCGTATAGGAAACAATTTGTCTTGTAGGAAATATTTTATCAATGACGTTAATATGTATATTTATAGATAAAAACCATTCTGCAATATTCTAGGAACAATTTCTGAGAAAAATAACTATCGGTTGAAGATGATACGGAATCGACTGTGAACGTATCCACAATTTACAGGCCAAATGTAATCTCTCCTCCCGTTTTGAAATAAGCTGAAAACGGTGCCACTCGCATCCAGCGCATATTGGGCATTTGCGCCGGGCGCAAGTGCTATATCCCAAGGGCGATATAGGCAGGGGGGGGGGGGAGAGGCGGTATCGTGGCGTGGTGTGGGGGCCGTGGCGTGGGCGTGGGCGCGGGCGCGGCGCGTGCGGGCCGCGGGCGGGTGGGCCGGGCGACCCACTTCGATAGCGCGTGGTGTAGGTCGGGCGCGATCCACTCGCCCCGCCCCTCCCCTCCCCCCCCGCCCCGCCCCCTCCGCACGCGATAGCTCGTTTAACGAACCGGCGCAAATCCCGCCGCGACGAGGTCGCCTCGTTTGTGGGTGACGCGATTCCGGACTGCGCGTGGAAGGTAAATAACCCTGCGGTGCTGATTCGAGGCGCTAGTGATACGGGCGCGTATTGGCGAGTTGCTTCATTTCCTCGTATGTGTGGGTTGTTTGGGTGTGCAATAATACGCGTGTTTTCATGTGAGTATGTATGTGCTAATTTTTTTCCCGATTTTCAGTTCATTCGACAGAAGTGGGAGGCAAATGCGTCAAACCATCTACGCAAGAAGACAGATTCAAATGTTAGTTTAGCTCGTTATTTAAAAGTAAAATTATGTCATAAATGTTTCGATTGAAAACATCCATACAATGACGAAAAACTAAGGTATTCATGAAAGTGAAACATTTTTGCAATTCTGTGAGAAAACATGAAGAGAAAATCCTACTTCTGTCTTATCAATATATTTATTCATTTAATATTCTTTTTCGCTGCTTTTTGTGTGAACTTAGGGTGTTTATTTTTTCGTAAATACAGTTTCATTCATTAGTTGTCAAATGTTTAATACCTCCACATATAACCCCGCAAGATCATGTCACATTCGTGGTTAAAGGAGCTCATTGTTTGTACTTGTATTTAGCCATTATACGTCCCATACGCCATTATGCCATTACGCTATGTATTTTGCCATTATACGCAATTGGCCTCGGCACCGTTAGAACCCGGGTTTCTAGACGGTCATCCAACCAGGAACCCACAATGTCTCGAATTCGCCTAACCTTCGTGACTTCACGAAATTAACGAATTCGGCTAGCGACGCCGTTTTCGCGGTCGTCGCCTTTCAGTAGAACCATCCCAGCATTCGCCTGTATGACAGAGGGAACTCACAAAAATCTGGGTCAGGATGGCCGGCACAGGGATTGAACCCGAGGCTCCCGAATGAGAAGTCAGAGCGCTAAGCTTTGTGCCACGGTAGCTCTTTGTTAACATTATTTAATGTTAAGTACAGTTTCAAACTTGAGAAGAATTTTATTTGATGCATTTCAATGGACGATATCAAACTGATGGACGTACATAAATTGTGACAAAAATATAATCATAACTCTTGCCATTTTTAGGGACACTCACACTCCTCCCACTTTTAGAGCCGATTGTGCGCAATAATATGCGTTGTAATGTTTATTCGACAAGAAGTAAGTACAGAGAAATTTCTAAATTACATAAAATGAAATTAATCGAAGAATTTTTTTATTAGTTTCCTTGGATGTGAGATTTTCAATCTTGATCGCCAACATTATTTGCCGTATACATTTCCAGAAATTGCGTCGTAATAGATTCTTGAATTCGAAAATTGCACTTAAACAGTCCGAAACGATTATATGCAAATACAATAATTATAAGCGGAGCGGTATATCCTGTTGTCGTGACGTGCAGCTCACGCAACGAGAGTGTGAAATGCGATTTCAATTAGCGCAGGTTTCCAAAGATCTCCGTAGGTGCCGCTAGGCGCGGGGCGGGTGAGTGCGGCCACGGCTCGGTGCCACCTGGGGCGGCGTAAACAGAATGCCAGCCAGATTCCTCGCGGGAATTCCTTGCCCCGGCTCGGTGGGCGGCGCGGGGCGCTTCGAGTGGCACGTGTTGCGTCGCCGGGGCAGGGTGGGAATGATTCGGGGGCGGCGCGGAGAGTTGCGATGGGGCGTTGCGGGGAGAGCGTTGAGGAGAGGGCGTCGAGGGGAGAGCGTCGAGGGGAGGGCGTCGAGGGGAGGGCGTCGAGGGGAGGGCGTCGAGGGGAGGGCGTCGAGGGGAGGGCGTCGAGGGGAGGGCGTCGAGGGAGGGCGTCGAGGGGAGGGCGTCGAGGGGAGGGCGTCGAGGGGAGGGCGTCGAGGGGAGGGCGTCGCGGGGAGGGCGTCGCGGGGAGGGCGTCGCGAGGTGTGGAGTGAGGGCGCTGGCGATGTTCCAGGCGCGGCGGAGGCGGCGCCCACCGTCGTTAGCGCATATCCGAGTTCCGTCTTCGCTGTCGCCGCGGGCGCCTCGCCGCGTTGCCCCGCGCCGCCTCCCGCTCTCTGCTGACCCACTTCCGAAATTATGCCCCGCCGGCTTCTCCGCCTTCGCCCGCCGCCACTTTCGTCTGCTTCTTTTCCACTTCTCCTTCTCCTCCTCCTCCTCCATAACTGCCGTTTTCTCCTATCTCGGATTTGTCAACTTCTTGGACGTACCCTCATCCTCCCGTGTCCTCGTTCTCTTCCTTTTTGTTCTTCCCTCCTTATTCTCATGGTTCTTCTCGTTTTTGTCCTAATTCTTGCCTTCCTCCTCATTCTTGCCCCCTCCACCTCATTTTCATCTCACCCTTCCCCTCCTCGACTGTCACCGCCAACTCCGCAGCTACCGTTAACTTGTGCACTATGTTCTCGTCAGCCTACGAATACTTTTTTCCTCTACATCTTGAACCACCGTCGCCTCCGTTTCCTCCTCAGGCATCTCTCACGTACTGACGTTTCATCCTTCACACCATCTACCTCTCCCCCTCCTCCTCCTCTTCTTCTTCCGTCTCCCCTCTTCCTATTCCTCATCATCATCATTGTCCTCGTCGCACTTCTCCTACTCCTGCTGCTCTTACTTTGCCACAGTCGTTGTACCGCATACAGCTCCTCTACCACCATTTTCCCCATACACCCCCCTCTGCAGCACAAGCATTTTTGTCCCATATAACCCGATTGATTTTTTTTCGACCTCGTCACCGTCTACTCTGCTCCACTCCACTGTCCAACAATAACGCTCATAGCGTCTCCGACATCTTCACAACTACCACCGTTAATACCAGCGCCGCACCGTCCCCTCTGTAATTTAGTCATCTTCTCTGTCTTTGCTACCCGTGCTGTCGTTGTCATGGCTACCGTATGGGTCGTGTTTCCTAAGCTCTCGCACGTCTGTCACCTTTTTTAGCTTCTCACTCAGACGTTTTGAAATGAGACACTGTGTTTCTTAAGTCCATGTGTATTTGTGGGAGAGTGGCAAATTTTTGGGAAAATGTGTGTCACTGTTCTTAAGTTACTGTGACCTGTGATGTAACTGTTGAGGATATTACCACATGGTTTGTGCGCAGTAATTTCTCCAAATATATGTTGCGAAAATATAAATTCACATTAGTTTTACATTAGTTTAATAGTTAAAATTTCCTCATTAGAGTTTCTTTTACTTTTACTCATAATTTGGCCCATACTGACAAAACATATTGTTAGTATACATTTTTTATGAATATATTGTATTGTACAGATATTGTCCTAATAATTTTCTTATATCCCTCTTAATTTGGTTACCTAAGGCTTGGATTTACAGATATTCCGCGCGAGCAAACACGACCCTATTGATTCCGTAGATATCGGAATGTTAATCATTTAACAATGCCAATCATTTGTTGTCATTAGCATTTTTTAAGCATGGTAAAGTGAAAATAGAGCGCAGCCGCGAGCCAGAGGCTGGAATGTGGTATTCTCCCACTTTGGACAGAGGCCCAAACAGTAACCATTTTTCTGGCACCTAAACCGTTTTTCACAAATTTAAAGTAAATATACTTATTTTGTAGAAATTTTATCTACTTTAATTTTGTAAATAGCAATTGTTTCAATGGAATGTATAGTTTTGAAGATATAAGCGTAAAACTAAAAAATGGCGAAATTTTTAGGGCTTTTTGCAATGTATTCTGGGAAGCCGACCTTTTTTGAGGTAACAAACATCAAATTCGAATTCAGCACCCTCAAAAACAGAGAACCGTCGAGAAAAAACTTCCGGAATTTTTTCCATAATCTGGTCTTTTTATCACCATTTGACTGGACTAAATATAATTGCTTGTATACAATTTTAGCTACAATTTTATTCACACTTCGTATGTGAGGAATACGAAGTGTGCTGACATGTGACATGCCATTTAATTACAATTGCGTATTTAGCAACCTTGTATTTTAACAAAATCTCGCATATACTTCAAAAAGCAACGAGTTGTGAAAAATCTGACAGAGCCGCCTGTCAGAGAGATAAACTTTTTAGTAAACGAAAACTTTGTTGTCGCCATTTTAGGGATTATTATTCAGAACGAGCTCATTATTTTACAACGGTAGAATTATCTTTATTGCCAATAGTCCTTTTGCCTAGAAACGTTCCCTTGCATTGAATATCTGAACACTGAGGGCAGTCGTTTTGTGGGGGTTCCACCAGATCGTAATCTGGCTGTGCAAATTCAGATAGAACGCGCGCGGTGCGTTGTGGCAAAGGAGCGATGCGTCGCTTTGCTCTGAAGGCGCGCGGCTTTGCGGAGCGCTGGGAACTGAATAGAAGCTGACGCCGCTTCGTCCTGCTGTCAGGGCTGTCCAGACACACAGGCTGGCGCGGAGTTCCATTCACTCGCACGTGTTCTTAATGCATTTTTTTATTACTTTCTCCCTACCGCTTACGCAGTAGAGAGAAAGTTATGTAATGCCGCGGTGAAAAGCGGCGAAATTTAGGCAGAAAAAAATCTTATTGTCCGGACATGGTAACGAAAAAGTGGATAAATCCAGTTCCTAAATTTAGAAAGAAAAAAAAACCTCTAACATGTGATGAAGTGACATGAATCCATGTTTTGTGGGTGCTTGATACCGAAAAATCGATTGACGGCAAAACGTCTATCCGTCTGTGGACAACTAGCATTACATCACAACTAAGAACTATATTTAAATATTGCAGTTTCATTTATTCAAAATAATCCCCTTGCACCTCCACACAACGTTTAAATGATCATACAATTTTTGGAAAGAACGCTGGAAGTCATATTTGTACACTTCTATAGTTCCTCGGACACAGCCCCTTCACATTGGCTGCCCTCAATGTTACTGAAACGCTCCCCTTTCAAAGTACACTTAATTTTAGGAAATAGAAAAACGTCTGCACGTGCCAAATCAGGCGAGTATGGTGGGTTTTCAAGAAATAGATCTGTTGTGATGCTAAAAACTGTTACATGGGTAGAGCGCAGTGAGCCGGTGCATTGTCATGAATGTGGCACCAACCGCGAACAAATTTTTCTCTTTTGCAAATATTTCTCTAAAATGGACCGGAACGTTTCCTTTCCTTACAGCATTCTGATAGTATTTAGTCCACCTCAGGTACCAATTTCCTTGGCTTTTCCACATTTTCATGTGTCCGAGCAGGCAGTGGACGTTTGACGAGTGATTCATCTTCTACGGATTCTCTTCCTTTCTTAAATGCTGAAAATCAGTTAAACACTCGTACCAGTCGCAATCATCCTCGAAACACGTTTCATACCTTGTAAACTTCTGATGCGGTTTACTCTAAAGCGCAGTAAACGTTTATCACTGTTCTTTGGTCCATGATGCTACATTTGACCATCGGTACTTGCAGAGTGTTACTTTCAGGGCTGCTATGCATACACTACTGAATCAACTCTATCAATGCGTCTACGTGTTCACCATAATCTAGAGGGTAAAGTGGTAACAACATTTGGCGCGTTTTATAAATGCCTCATTACTTATTTGGCGCACTGTGTAGATCGAATTTCCTTTCGCTCCCGTTGGTCTCTGGTTAAAAGTTGGTTTCTTGAAATGGATAGATCAGACTTCTATAATTTCAAAGGTATTGAGCTTCCATAAATGACTTTAAAAGATAACAGTTTCTAAAATGGCTAATTGGAGGTCAGTTCTCGTTCACTAGTATTCAGAGATTACTATAAGAAGGGATCGCCTTGACAGCTACTACTTGGCTACTGTTGGGAACATAACTGCATGTTATGTCTTTAGTCTTATGTCTCATCTATGCGTTCGTTTACATTTAGCACAATTGTAAGTGGATTCATCAGTCTCTTGCAATGCCATCGCCCTACATGACGATTAATTGTTTCCCAACCAGTCAAAATGGTTCCTTCTTAATGTAACTTCTCTGTGTACTAAAATTTGGCTCAGAAACGCAGACTCTACAGTCCTCTGCCCTAAGATCCTTGGAATCGAGTACTGAGGGAGGCGGAGTTTCGACACTAGCTATAAAGCAAAGTCGAAGCTATAGGAAATATAGTAAGGTATTCAGCGACTGCCCTGATTGGTAATTTTCCGTGGTTTCTCCGATCAATACCAGGTGAATGCCGGAGCAGTACCCTAACAAACGCACGCCACGCGCCGCACGCGATCTCTCTATCCACTTCCTTGTTCTATTCTTCCCCTTACACACACACACACATGCACTACACTGCGAAACATGTCGGGAGTTTAGAGCTTACTCCGACTGGGCCGTGGCTCGCTGGAGAGGAATCCCTCACCTGGAGGGAATCCCCCGCTAGTCTGCGTGTAGAGTTGTGCCGGTTCTCACGATCCTGCGAGCAGGGAATGTCCCCACCTCCTGGAATAAAACATTCGCCATCTTAACTGGACTAATAACGTTAGAAATTGATGTGCTAGGAAACGTCACTCTGTATTTCCATCCAAAATCGTGTAATCTGTTTTCATCGTTTCTGTTCTGTTCTAATACTATTTATATTATAAAGTTAATAAACTTAATTCTTGTTTTTGGAAGTTTTTGACTTCGAATATGCAATTTATCTGAATGTTTCGCTCTTGATAAAACTTTTTTGTTGCTTTTCGTGATGAAATTTGGTTTTATTAAGCAATTTTGTGTTTCAAACGTTGAAGGCATCGAGAAATTTGCATTATGTTGCGAAGAAGCTTAAGGATCTGCGTTCTCAATATGTATATGGAATTGTATGTACTTCCTGATCAGTCCAAGAATTTTTCTAGACTCAGCTTCTAAGAGGATGATGCAGCGGCTTTGTCTTGCTTTCCTTGAATATAACATGAGATCTTCTGAGAAAAGAAGCTCCATGGTTTTGGTAGACATCGCGGACAATGTAATGTTTTTGTTTACGAAATGCTCTTCTTGGTATACCGCCTTCGCCGTCGATAGCAGGAAACCTCCTTGCCTTGCGAGACCTCCTTCCACGCCATTTTACTTTGCACACGTGCCACGCCTTAAAATCAGGCCCGGCGAATAATGTGGGTAAGGTGGGCAGGTGTTCCCAATGGATAAAATACCCAACCGGGATTTGGGCTCTGAGAAATATTCCTTTAACGTCAAAATGCAGAAATACCAAATTCCTTAAAACGTTAACTTCACTTTTACTCGCTGGATTTTTACAACATTCCTGTAGGGACATCTGGGGTCACTCTGATAATTAACGTGTTAGGTACTTAAATATAAAAAAACTCTCTTGCTCGGTAAATCGTTTGACAACAGTTGTTAAATAATTAAACAAAATAAAAAAATATTTTGTTATTTTTTAGTGACCCGACACTCCGCGAACATTTGTGTCATCGCACGATGCGAAAATATTGAAGACTTAGCAATGTTTTGTCTGTGACGGTCTCTTGGAACCCTTGAGAAGCATGTCGCTAGGCCCGCGCTTTTGTCTTGTCTTCAGTTCATCGGGAGCCTTTTAAAAGACAACTACGAATTCTTGCATCACATTACTGTAGTTGACTCTTCACATTTATTAACGATCGAATTCCTATTTTTGATATTGCGGGGGAAAAAACCGTCCAAGAATGCGCATTAGGTTACGCACATTTGACGACAATGGCAGCATATCTGTGTGTACAATGGATAACAACAAAACTTCTAGCAAAACTGACCTTGATTTGTTTAATATCCAACACCATGGAAGGGGGAAGGGACCGCCACCCAGGATAACTACCCACTCGGACCCGCCAACTCTGCCTAAAATCACATATTTTACAGTTGATCTATTTGACGAGCGTTTTACTTGACAGAGGACATAACCCAGAAGCAATAATACAATGTTCTTTTTAAGAACATAATAGGTAAGTGAACTTCATTTATAAATATGTGAGCTATATCGTGGCGTTATCTTTTCTTAGACCCCATTTCCGCGGTTCGTTGTGAGGAACGATTCCGGAGTTTAGAGAAAGCGAACATGCACAGTGTAGAGTTTGACGTTCCAAAATACACATTGGGAATGTGCACATTCGCTAAAACTTTGAAATTGTTCGTCAAAAGGAAGTTTTAGTAATTTTAAGTAATTATTTTTGTTTTCTCTAAATACCTCATGAAGCATATAATTAATTACATTTGTGTAGGAATCAATAGTCGATTAAGATAGAAGTAAAGAAAATAACTAGAAACTTCTGTGTTTGTGGAAAATTTTCCGAAATGTATAACTAAGATACCTATGACAATAACAAATATATCTTTGGCAATGGTTGGTTGATTATTTCTGGGCGCGTCAACTACTACGGTCATAAGCATCGTTCATGCAATGCAATACAATGCAATGCAATGCCGGGAGGTAGAAGTTCCTCAGCTGGAAATGAGTTCCGGCTTGCAAGGTTTCCCTCCTCCAGAAATCTCCACCAGCGAAGTGCTACTCCAGCCGGGACATCACATAATATAGACTTACTATTTTTATATATTAAATTAGATCATATATTAAAACCAAGAAGGCCCATCTAAGCCCACTCTCCCCTATCGCTCCAGCATTTGCCTACTATTGATCGGAGTAATCATGAAAACTACCGATCAGAACAGTCGTTTACGAAAATTCTCCTTCACATAGCAGAAGAATTAAACCCAGTTATTGACCTAGTGTCGGAAATCTGCCATCGCCAGGACTCTTATACTTCGATTTATTTGTAGAGGCACTTGACGTAAGTCAAATGTTACGGTGCTATCCAACCGGGAGCTCGATAGTCACTACAATGACATCACTATGGCGACGTTCAAGCTCCCGATTGGATGACACCGATTCGGTGACACCATTGGATAACAGCTGATTAAACGACAAATGCCGTTAAAAATAAATCGAAGTGTAGTACTTCCGGTCAGAGACGTTGCAACGGCCAAAGTGGTTGCCCTGCCCCAACTCAGCCTGTCTTTGACACTGGCGATGTTGTTGTTGTTGTTGTTATTATTATTATTATTATTATTATTATTATTATTATTAGCCCACATCCCATAAAGGGCAAAGGCCTCTTGCTTTTAACAGAGTTACAGTAGGTTGATATTTGTAAAATCACTAAAGTAAATCATCAGAATCATCAAAACAATATAAAGGGAAACAAATAGCAACTAACAGAAACTATAGCAAAGCAAACTACAGGACTGGCGATGTTAGGCGGTGACAATTGAAGCCCGAGGAGTGTTGGCAGCCCTGATCCGGATCAGACCGAGCGGCGCGGGGCGGCGCGGGGCGGCGCGGGGCGGCGCTGTGGCGTCCTACGCAGTGATTACGAGGCGTTGCGGCGGCGGCGCGGCGACAGGTGCAGATCAGCGGCGGCCGCCTACAGATGGCACTTCGCCGCCGACGCTTTCAATCAGCCGTGAATGAACGCCAGGCACAGAAGACGTTGAAGAGGATGCGTTTCTGTGAGACGAACGGAGACGGGGAGAAAGCAAAAAATTTTCGTTCGATAACCGAGCAATAAAAACTGGAACGAATTACTTGCAATACTGCTCAAGACCTTACCGCACAATGTGGGAAAATTCAAAAATAAATTTAAAAAACATAAGTTAAAAATAGTAATAATTGAACATATGTTAGACTTTAACATTCTAATTTTGTATTCATTTAGCATTAGTTATAATCTGCATAAAAATGTGTTTATAATATATTTAATTTAATGTATAACTTGTATGTAATTTAGATGTATTACTTGATGTACCGAGTGCTGCCACCGGGATCTTTTCCAAAGAAGTTAATATATTATTATATTATATTATTAGGACTGCGTTTGACGCAATTTGTGTTTGCTCTATTGCCCTGGAGAAACGTACTGTACGAAACGTTACTATAGTTCTTACAACTATGACATTACGAAATTTCTCTCAAGAATTTGTAAACTTGTTTATCTCTCTTGTATTGCCCTTTGGCGATGAGGACTCACAGACAAAGTATAGACTGAATTTAAAGTTGTTACAAAACTACAGAAGTTCTTAATTCTGAATGTTTCGTGAATAAAAGGCAACGAAGATTTTATAACATTGCGACACTCTTTCCACGTCTTTTATTTCAAATCAACTTTAATTATTCTTCCTAACTTCCTAGTTACTGTCTTATGCGTCATTAAATGTTCGGTTGTCGATATGATATATTTTGGCTATCTCAATTATAGTTTTTAAATCGATTCTATCTCAGGGATTTTTCTTATCGCGTGAGCTTGAAAATTCACCGTTGAATAAGATCTCGGCTGGTAACTTTTACATTGGGAAATTATTCACGGAAACTATAATTCTTACTAAAAGGAAAAAAGAAAACATTATTCGAAATTTATGACGCATAACACTACTTTGTTTCATTACAAGCAAAAAAGTAGGTTTTATGACATGACTCCTTCAAACTTGAAAATATTTTGGGATATAGTTGTACTAGATGCCTACATCGTCGAGGTACAATATTAAAATTTTCTAACTGATTGTTCTGCAACAATACAACATTAAAACTTAAGACTTCTTGTGAATACCCGTATAAGTCTTCAATTTTTTTGCCCTCATATATACGTTTCTACAAATTCTAAAAATTTGCGAGTGTATCTAAGATACGTAGTCCAATTATTCAATAAAAATCAAATTTATATCGTGCTACTCTTGGCATACAATAAAAAACTTTTTAAAATGGTAGTTATGGAACGAGAATATTCATATTTAACCGAAGGTGACTTGAAGATGTATGATACTCTTACTCTCAGAATGCAACATTGTCAGACACTGTAAAATACAGATACTTTAAGAGATGAATCATTGAAGCAAACTTATCTGGTTGTTCTACAACAGCACATACTTTCTTATATTATTTAGAATTTGCGCAGCTATCGATAATTCCTTGGCCGTAAAAGTGAAGAAAAATGGAGCCGTTTTTGAGAAATGTTTTTATAAATTGCATCAATTTCAAGATTTGTTTGCTGACCTTTGATACATACAAGGAGAAAATGTAAAGGCGAAACATGGTGCCTTTTTTGGAAAATGGTTGTTTCAAATTGCCTATATTTCACGCAAATTTAAGCTAAAACCACTCATTTTCAAAAAAGAAATGTACATGACCTTAATTCAAGGTGTCTTTAAACATCAGATTTTTTCAAAAAAATCTCTCTTCAATATTATAGTTGTAGAAAGGTACCGAAAAAACCGTTGCAATTCTCGGAAAACCAAGAATTTCAACGAAAATAAGACCAACACCATTTTTAAAAGTTCTATACGCTATTCGAGAATAAGAACATTGATACAGCTGAGATCATTGATTCATTAACAAGAATAATAAGACACTCTCCACGCAAATCTTAACTTTCAGATATAGAGAATAGATAATTTTCTTTCTAAAGGTTCACATTAATGGAAATACGTTTCACTGTGAGATTAAGATGTTTCAACAGTTGAATGAACCCGCAGCGGATCACAGAGTATTTAAGCACTAAAGAAATACAGCGTTATCAAGTAACTGTAAAGCGAGCCTGATCAAATATTTGATGTCACATTACATGGACGTCTATATTTTAAATTATAGAGAAACATAGTTTTAATTTAAATTAATAATGTAGAAATAAAAATGATATATAGAATTTAAAGTAATTATAAATTGCGTTGTCTTTTCCGAGATCACGCGTAAATAATGAATCGAATAGGATATTCGCAGTCTTCGTCTCTCTACATACGGTTCTCTCTCTCAAAATTAACACATTTTCGAAATTATAAATAATAATAGTTAATAATTATAACTAATAATAATCGGAAGCATCAACATTTGCTTATCTATTGGACGATTCATTAAACATAGGTTGCTAATAAAACAATTACGTTGTTTCCGATGACGCTAGAGGACAGTTTGAGCCTAGGCCACGCGCATGCATAGCTACTCGCAGTGCTGCCGGCGTCGTTGGAGATCATGGGGATGAAACGGGAAATAGCCCAACACCAAGTTCACGGATTTATAAAATTTTACCGGATGTAATTGCCTGTGAAGTAAGACAATTCACTGCCTTAAGGTTCTAATTTTCTCATACAATTTTATCTAATTGTCATGATTTCGTAATGAATTGCCTGAAATTGTGAAGGAAAAGCCAGAGAAATGTGAGGAGATTTCGAACTAAGAAGTTGGGTACAAAGGATCTCTTACGATTTGCTCGATTACCAGGAATGACACGTTCATATAATATAGAATATTTCATCAAAGAATACGATGAAATATGTCAAGGAAAATCCGGCGAAATGTGAGAAGAGTTCAACCTGCGACGTAGTTTATAAGTCTCTCCCACAATTTTATTCTATTACAGAGGTTGTACATAGATAAAATCTACACGATTTGTCAAGAAAATCCGTGAAATTGTTACCGGAAAGTTATGAAAATATGAGGGATTTCAATGTTGCTGCATTAGGCTGTAAAGATCTTCTACAATTTTATTCCATTACCGGAATTATACATTAGGTATAATCTAGAAAACTTCGTGAAGGAAATGCTGTGAAATAATCCAGCAAAATATGAGGGATTTGATCTTTGCGACGTTATGATGTTAGGTTCTCTTACAATTTTATCCAGTTACCGGTATTACACACATATATTATCTGAAATTTCTTCAAGGGTTAATGCAACGATTTTGCGGTCAAAAAATTAATTTTTGGTATTTTACTTTTCATCAATCTCCATAATTTTATCTTTAAATTTTCGTTTGAAATATGTTGATATCATTCTTAGAAAACTTTTTTATTATTTATATGTGGAGTCTTTAGAGGCTTAGTATTAGGTTCTGGCTCCATTTCTTTTAGATCGTATTACATAATGCATGCGCATAAGTACTGAAAGACATACAGAAAGTAAATTGAAAACGTGTGAAGCTAACCAATATTGAAAAAAGTCAAAAGAAAGTAGTTATTGGAAAATGATTATTGTGATGAGGCAAGTTATTGAGCTAGCGTGTTGTTAGGGTTGCATCTTTAAAACACATTTCCCGAAAGTTTATATTTTTGATACTAAATTGTCCTTTTCTCAACTTACATTTGTAATAGAAAACTGGACTTTTCAGGAGTGTCTAATAATAATAATATTCTACCTTTACTGAAATATTTTCTGATTACATTAGTATTATCCATTCAATGGGACTTTATTTACTAGAAAACGTAAAAACACACATTATGAGAAAATATTTTTATCTACATAAATAGTAAACATTTTTTAAAACCGTTGTTTCAACGCTATTATGAGTGACATTTGCAACCTGTAAAAATTTCACAAGCCTAACTTTAATAGATTCAGAGATTTAGACTCGAACATTTAACATTGCCAGGATATGGCATTCCATATCCCCGTAAGGAATGCCGTGAAATTTTCAAGAAAGGCCGGGAAAATGTGAGGCGAATTACAAGCCGCGCCGTAACTGATTACCGTACCTGTGGGCCGAGGACGGAGGAAAGCCCTTGACGCGTAGCGAACCGTTGGCCTGCCGGTGCCGGCGGCGGCGGCGGCGGTGCTGGCGTCGTCCTTGGCACGCATCGCGAGGAATTCGCGCGGGCCACTGCGATTAATGCGCCCCACTTCGATAGCGCGCCCTGTCCCCCGCCGCCCCGCCCCCTGCGCGGCTTTCCGGTGCCGCCCCGGACCCCCCGCGGCGCGGCGCGGCGCCGAGCGCGGCGCCGAGCGCTGGCCGCGCACGACAGCCCGTCACGTCCACGGCCGACACCCTGCGCCGAGGCGGGGCTCGGGCACACGCAGGCTCTGGCGTACGTAAATTGGGGAACAAAAGGAAAGTGTGAATTTAACCCATATGTAAATTGGGGACCGACCCAGGGAGGGGCGTACGTAAATTGTGGATCGACCCAGGGAGGGGCGTACGTAAATTGAGGACCAAAAGGAAAGTGTGAATTTAACCCATATGTAAATTGGGGACCGAGCTAGAGAGAGGCGTACGTAAATTGTGGATCGACCCAGGGAGGGGCGTACGTAAATTGGGGATCGACCCAGAGAGGGGCATACGTAAATTGGGGAGCGACCCAGAGAGGGGCGTACGTAAACTGGGGACCAACTTCCTCTTCCCCTTTCAGGTAAAAGTGGTAGGTGGAACTTTAGTTTTAAAGAGCATTTTCGTAGCTATTGTTTTTGAAACACAACTCCCTTCCCAATTTTTCAGACTGACATTTTTCTATCAAAATGAGATTTGGTTTATCTTGGTTTTCATTCAACTGAATCCTTCGTTGATGGAATGAATTCTCTTATATTGCAATTTTTATATACTTCCTGTTTGTCAGCTAATATTCTAAAACGATGAACATAAAATTTGCTCTCTACTAGTGCATTCTTTGCTTTCCATTTTAATATAGGAAGATTTTCAATAAGGCAGAAGAAAAAGCTGGACAGCAGCGTGGCGTTGATGGTTTGGTACCCCCTTCGTAAAAAGACATAATTCTTCCATTGCGCTTTTAGTGGTTGTGTTTTATTTCCCTCTTTTGCCAATGTAGGAACATTTTGTTTTCTTGCGTTGGCTTGTTGTCAACTTTCATACACTTTTAGTAAAAACGTCCCCAAACAGAATTGACGATAAAAGTGAGACTATTTTTCACTTTTGTATTCACTCAAGATGTCCGGAAGGTTAGCTGAATCAGAAATGAAAGAATTACTGAAGATATTCCATGAAATAAAGAAGGAGACAAGGAGAGAAGATGATACAGAATACGATTACGTTATTGTGGATAGTACAGCAAGTAATTCTTTTAATGAAATAATTGCGAAGTCCGAAGGAAAATGTGTATTAGTTCCACCGTGCACGCCAAAAACACACATTTCCAATATCGCTAAATTTTCTTCTGTGATTACTCCTGAGGACAAAACTTATAATTTGCGAGAAACGTTCAACACGTTTTTTTATCAGCCGAAGAAAAAACGTGCAGACGAAATTGCAGAAGAAGAGGAAGACAATCCTGAAGTAGCCGACCCTTCTGACACTGAACATGCATAACATTTCTCAGTAAGAAGTGTTAATCACTTTAAAAGTAAATGAACTTCAAATACACATGGAAAATAAGTTCTATATCGATAACCATTTCATTCTAATTGAGTAAAACTATTTTTGTCTGCTATTTTGCCAATCCGTACCACAGTGTGGCGGCTCCCTTAAAGTGCTAACCTGCTCAATCTTCCTTTTCGTTACCTGGGACGGCTTTGTCCTCAATTTACACGTAGAATTAGAAAGTAAATTACTCGAGAACAGATGGAGCGATTATTTGGTCCCCTACTCACCTACGGCTACAGGCTCATTGGATCCTGTGGCAGGTCTGCAGGTGTTCAGCTCTCGTGCTCTCATGCTCCTCGTCTAGCTGGGACTTCGAAATATTTCAATATGTTCTCCCCGTGTATTATTTCTTACACTGTCACATATATCACAATTAATTTGACTGTTTTTGACGATAAATATAACAATAATATATAAATAGATCAATGAAGAAAAAAGTAAATTACATCTTACCTACTACGCACATTATGATGTCTAATGCAACGATTAAGAATTACTTAGTAATGGAAATAGTTCATTGAATTTTATTTATTCTTATTGTTTTAATTTGCATACCTGAGGCATAAATTATCATATTTTTATTAATATGATTTAACATTGGATGACGTCTAATTAATATTTGTGACAATAACATTTTGTGACTACAGGGTTATTTAGACAACATTATAGTTAATGGGACGTTTCGGACCACCAGCGCAATTTTTAGTTGTAAATAATTTAGTGCCCAACTATGCAAAAGATAAATGCTTTTGGAATGGGTAGCGTCGTGGACTATCGTGAGTCCGTCCGTAGCTGGCGCATGCGAGGCACTGGATGCATGACGACGATTAGGGGTACTGGGAATTGGGTGCAACTGGTACTGGGAACGTGCTGCATTATAATTATTTTTTCATAATAAGTATTGGCAACTCTGCAATGACGTCAGCAGTATTTGATGCCTCTGAACGGATAACGGAACCTCCTCTCCCCAGTCGCCACTTGCTGTCAAGTCGACAGAATCATTATTTGCACAATAGAGTTTTGTTCAGAAGATTCCGCGCCTATTAACTAAACTAAGAATTCTGATCCGTTTCATCTGATTTCATAAATTTCTGTTTTGTTTGCTGGAAATATTTTTTTAAAAAACTCTTTTCGTCTGAGCACCGTTGTATCTTCCGTTATCAACGTAAAATGATTAAAATCCTGATCCTGCAAATCAGTTGTACTATTCATGACACAGTTTTCCTCGTTCAAGAAGTATTTTGAAGACGTAAAATACATGTGATAGTTCGGACATGCAAGCCGCTCCTCTTAATTCGCCACCCACGGGCCGCCACTGCCCCAGTTGTGATTGGGGCGACATGCTGTGCTTGGCCGTTGTATTGGGGCTTGCGTCTCTTCGTTATTTCACGCTGGCTGCTGGATTGCTATTGCTTTGATTGATATCGCTCTTTCATTTGTCCGCTTCGAGTACTAGGAAACGAATTAATTAATATACCTTCGTCGTGAGCAAATACTGAAAAGTTATTTTAGAGCTCTGAGCTTTGGTAGCGGTATTAATTAATTTTGTATTTGATATATTCTGTTACTGACAGTCACAGCATTGGCTTCAATCATATTTACTTTCAGCTTGGGATCGTTTACTCGCTGAGCGAAAATGGAACCTGAGGCGGCGAGTCATTGTAGAAGGTTTTGATTTCATCGGGAATTTGTCTAGTGTTGTTGTACATGCCATACATTAGCATGACCTCTGGATACTCCTTTCTTCGAATATCCATGCCCCTACGATGAGGCTAACTCGCACCCTTTAATATGCAGTAAACTTACCATTTCCTCATCTTAGAGCATGGAATGCAAAATTATCCTACTATAACTTACATTTAGACTCTAATTAGAATTTAAATATTAAAAAATATTATAATTTATATAAATGATTTCGGTGCAATGATGACTTCCTTTGCGAGGAAAACTGTGGGGATAAAATAAATTCACAAACCAATATGATTGACGTTTTATGCAATCATATGCAAATTATTAGACTAAAGCGACCCATTAAAGTGCAAATAAGTGTGGCAAATTATTAGATTAAAGACGTAGAGTTTGAATTTGTGGATTTATTTTCATTACATAGGAATTATTTTTAATAATTAGTGGACCATTCTTTTTTTTATTTATGAGCATTCTGATCCTCTCTGGCATCTTCTTATTAGTGCCAAACACTGCATTTTGATATCTGGATCGATTTGCCATATTTCCTTAATTTTACCACCGGAATTTGACATGTCGTTATTTTACTTTTTTAGCTTTTTTTTACTGTTGCCCAAATATTTTCAATAGGGTTTGTATCTGGACTGTTAGCTGGCCGTTACAATACAGATTGCTCAATTGTTCAATGGCGGTAACCGAAACACACTGTAGAGTAAACAAACTGTCCACACTATGGTGTAAACAAATTAAATAACAGCTGTACCAACATCAGTTGTACATGAGACACGAACGAAAGAGTAGCAGACGTCACTATGGATAGTTTGGAAAACAATAGGAGTGCAGTCAGTTTTATTTATAAATTCTAACACGAGTGTAACTTGAATTTACCGAAAAAATATTTTAGTCTAATAATTTTCACACCTCTGTAACTTTCTAGTTATAGCTATTATGTACTAGTTCCCAGCGCGCTTTACCTAAAGTGTCACCTGTTGTCGCGCTACAATTACGAACAATGCCGCTTGCCGCCGGAGTGGCTACTTGCTGGAAACCCATTAACGAGGTGCAGCGGCCCGCGCTGCATTTGCTCGGAGATAAGCTCGCCCGCGCGAGGAACGGCGGCAGCGTGGGCGAGAAGCCTGGCGCTCGGCGACGCGACGTGCGGCGCGCGGGCGTGAGCGAGGAGATGGACGGGCGAGAGCAGGAGGCAGAGCGCGGGACGAGAACAGGGGCGTGGCGCGTGGGCGGAAGCGTGGGTTGTGGCTTGGACGAGCGCACGGGCGGGCAAGGCAGGCAGTGGCGCGGGCGGGGGCGCAGGCGGGGCGCAGGCGGAGGCGCGGGCGGAGGGCGCGGGCGGGGCGCGGGCGGGGGCGCGGGCGGGGGCGCGGGCGGGGGCGCGGGCGGGGGCGCGGGCGGGGGCGCGGGCGGGGGCGCGGGCGGGGGCGCGGGCGGGGGCGCGGGCGGGGGCGCGGGCGGGGGCGCGGGCGGGGGCGCGGGCGGGGCGCGGGCGGGGGCGCGGGCGGGGGCGCGGGCGGGGGCGCGGGCGGGGCGCGGGCGGGGGCGCGGGCGGGGGCGCGGGCGGGGGCGCGGGCGGGGGCGCGGGCGGGGGGCGCGGGCGGGGGCGCGGGCGGGGGCGCGGGCGGGGCGCGGGCGGGGGCGCGGGCGGGGGCGCGGGCGGGGGCGCGGGCGGGGGAGCGGGCGGGGGCGGCGGGCGGGGGCGGGCGGGGGCGCGGGCGGGGGCGCGGGCGGGGCGCGCGGGCGGGGGCGCGGGCGGGGGCGCGGGCGGGGGCGCGGGCGGGGGCGCGGGCCGGGGGGCGCGGGCGGGGGCGCGGGCGGCGGCGCGGGCCGGGGGCGCGGCGGGGGCGCGGGCGGGGGCGCGGGCCGGGGGCGCGGGCGGCGGCGCGGGCGGGGGCGCGGGCGGGGGCGCGGGCGGGGGCGCGGGCGGGGGCGCAGGCGGGGGCGCGGGCGGGGCGCGGGCGGGGCGCAGGGAGAAGGGCGCGGGCGGGGGCGCGGGCGGGGGCGTGGGTGGGTGTGGGGGCGCGGGCGGGTGGCGCGTGGTCCCCGTCGGGGTCGGGTCCCGGGCGCCTGTTGTGTGCGGTTGCCCGCGCATCGTGCTCTTTCCACCGTGCAGCTCGCTTGTGACGCGCCCGCGATGATCAAGTGTAGTCCAGAGAATCTGTCGTGTAATGCGTACCGCAGAGTGGCGTTTTGCGTTTCTCTTCATTGGAAATCCTTTCAGGCAACAGAAAATGAACTGTCAATTTACTACCATGATATTGGCTTTGAATATTATTGGAAAGTTTATTTTAATAGTAGATTATTAGTTTTTATGTAATTAGTTACTATTTTAGTAGTAAAGAAAATATTGTTACGAATATATGAAGATGTATTTGTTCGATAAATGCAAATTGGAATTGTTTTTTACCATAATTTCCGTGATCATAAAGGCAGTTCTAATGGTTAGAATTTTAGTGATTTTCCATTCTTGTTGCAATTCCTGTTGCCTCAGTGTACGCCTTACATTTACAAAACGGTGTAAGTTGTATCATTGTCACATAACAAACTTGTAAACTTTACAAAAATCCAAGTTTTCAACGAAAAAAAATACTCCATTTAATTTTTTTAAACCTTTTTTTACTCAAATTTAATATTTTAAGAGAAATTGCAGATCTATACTTTATACTCGTAATTACTTATTCAATAATCCAGTGCACAAGCTGCAGCCAACCACTCTTACGACACCAGCAAAACCTCGCTTTCCCCGCATTTTTTGTTGAAGTAATTGGTTGCTTCACTGAGCTGTTTTGCGTTGCCCAGTACTTCTGTTGGCCGTTTTGCCATTCCTGCAGATAAATCTAGATCTCGAAAACGCCGTGTGTAGATTGAAAATATTGAAAACGGCGTATCAAAAATGTCGGATATTTTTAACTCTCAAAAAGGCAGCTTAGTTTAGCTACCTTTTAATAATAGCCGTAGCATTCATGATCATCAATCTATAAATAAAGTCGCACTCGACAAATCACAGATTGAGATAAAACGTCTATGTTTCTTTGTACAAATAATTTCGATGTTAGTTTGAATTTTCTGATAGACTTCCATTCTGAACTTGGGATGTTTTAATATTAAGAATTTCGTGTGATTAAAAGAAGGTTTTAAAAGTGTTCTTCTAGCTTAATGATTCCTTATTTAAATAAAAACTATCCATTTTGTACATGATTTGCTGTATGTTATATTCATTTATTGAGCAGCCTCTGGTCATCAGCATATCAATAGCTTCTATTTTATGAAAATCTTCCTACATACTTGTGACATTACAATTAAATTAAAAGAAAACCTTAGAACACAAAACGGATAAGAATTTAAGTTAACAATTTTAAGGAAGACGTAATAGTTACAAGGATTTGTAGATTTAAAAAGTAATTATTATCGTGCATTGTCCGTTCTGCCATTGTGTCTGCTGATTACGTGCACGGGTTGATCCTCGGCTTCGGTGTCGCTCGTGTCCGCCCCGCTCTCCGTTGCGACGGCCTCCCCCCCTCCTACCCACCCCTGCCCGTGTCCTCGCCCACCGCGCCGTCCCCGCGCAGCCCCCCACGCGCCGCCCCCCACGCGCCGCCCCCCACGCGCCGCCTCCCACGCGCCACCCCCCACGCGCCACCCCCCACGCGCCGCCCCCCACGCGCCGCCCCTCACGCGCCGCCTCCCACGCGCCACCACCCCGCGCCGCCACCCACGCGCCCGCCCCCGCGCACCGCCCCCGCGCGCCGCCCCCGCGCGCTGCCCCTGCGCGCCACCCCCGCGCGCCGCCCCCGCGCGCCGCCCCCGCGAGCCGCCCCCCGCGCGCCGCCCCCCGCGCGCCCCGCGCGCCGCCCCCGCGCGCCGCCCCCGCGCGCCGCCCCCCGCGCGCCGCCCCCCGCGCGCCGCCCCCGCGCGCCGCCCCCGCGCGCCGCCCCCGCGCGCCGCCCCCGCGCGCCGCCCCCGCGCGCCACCAACCTCTCTCGCTTCCGCTGGCAAAGCGCTGGTCCGTGAGATTGCTCGCTCTGTGGCCTCCGCATCAACAATGGCTCCTGGTTCAGTCCTCCTCTAATCCTCCTCCGGCAATTAGCTGTATTGCACTCAACACAATGCGCCGACTGCCATCATTTGCAATGAATCCGTCACTCAACTGAAGGAATTAATTCCCTATTCCCAGATGACAAGCACAGAGCGGTAGAATAGAGCGCTGCTCTGAAAACTCTTCTGAATTTGCTGCGCAATTTGACGAGGTGGTGGAGAGGGAGAAAAACAAATACTGAAATACAGATTTTTAGGAATCATTTGTATAGTTTCCTTATTCTTCATTAAGAAAAAGTTGAAAAAAAATAAAAGTTGTTGTTTTTCAACAGAGTAGGCGAAATGTTCTAAAATACATTCTTAAATGTTACCTTTCCGTCTGAAAATTGGATAAATTTTGAACCCAGATTTATTTGCGATGTGATCATTTTGTACCTTTCATAATAATCCAATTTTCATGACATTCTCATCTGATTTTCATCTTTCTAGAGAAAAAAGGAATTTAACTGACCCATCTTTCTGTAGGTTTCCGATGAAAGGTAAATGTTATATGCACATTTTCGCGTTTGGAAAAGTGAGTTACGTGAATTCTACTTGTGAATGAAATACTCTACGAGAATGTTGATCGACGCGTTGCATAAAAAGCTCTTCCGAAGAAAACCTACGCAGAGATCTTCCAAGAACTCCTTTTGGTCTTTGCGAATGGTAAGCATGGTTGAAAGGCTTGCAGCACAGAGGAAGAGCCTCAAGTAAATGTAATTACTGCTTGTATTTAATTAACCATCATCGTCTATTTATACACGACAAAGTCGTCTATTTATTTATTGGTGTAAAATATCTGTACAGGACCGCCATAAAATGAAGAATGACTGCGGTTATTGTTGTTAATGCCTTTGTCATCATTGTTATCATATTATTATCGTCTCCTGTATTATTTCAGTAGTATACATTTCAATTGCGGCTCTCACACGCAACCAATCTTTGTAAATGAGGTCTCTAAAGAAAGAGAATTTCATGGAGGGCTTGAAAAAATTGCACTTTGACTTTAAAATATGAAGGATTTTTTAAATAAAAAACGCATCAAAATATTCAAGTCAAATGCAACCCGCAACGCTTGCCAAAGTTTTCGTCAAATAACTCCTAAACCAAGCATTTTAGGGCCTTAAAAAACTACAATTTTGAGGCCATAGGTCTCAAAGAAACGTTTTTCACACCATAATCTATAAGATGAAACATTCTTCGACATTCAATTAAATTTTCGGTTCCGCGCTTCGATACTATCAAGGCCACCTCAATATTTCAGCCCTTGATGCTGGTAGCCATTTTTGTGACGACACCCTTAGAAGGTTTAGATTCCTCAATCTTATATTTACGCTTTCTGTATACACCGTGGTTTGTGAGATCTGATTAGGTTTATTTGCATATTCATTAATTTAAGATTTGCTCTCCAGCAACGACTAGAAGTACTACTATAGTTGCTTGGCACCTATGAAGATTGTTTCTTATGTGCGTAGTGAAACTATTCAATTAACGTTTTGCCATGGTCTGTAAGTGCTCTGTACTCAATTGTGGAGGGATGTGTGTGTGGAAAGTGAATACTGAAGTCTGTTTTGTGTTTTACCTGTACCAATATTTTCGTTATCATTGATGAAATTTTCAAGGCAGCCGGTTCAGACACTTAGCTTTCTCAAAAATAAAAAGCTAATGTCTTTGTCACTATCACGAAAAGCTAAAAGATAACTGTCAAAGAATATTTAATAATTCTTTCAAATATCTTTAAGGAAGTGTTGCGGATTGTCCCAAGAAAACTCTCCATGATACAGAATGAATATTTATTGAAAATTTCTTTCAACATCAATTGCATTGCTTTTTATTTTTATTTGATATTGTGTTAGTACATTGCAAGTTACCTTTATACATTTTTAAGCAAATAAACTCGTTTCGTTAACAACTTTCCTTCTTAGAATGGAAATAGAAGTATAGGGATGTGTGTGGGGTTTCATATCCGAGAGTTCTCGCACGGTTATGCGGAGGTAGTAGGGGAAAACGTGTGCTATGGCACAACACAAAGAACAAACTTTCTAAATTAGCTCAAGTAAAATAGCTTGAAATAAATGAAAAACAAAAATCAAAACGCCCTATCCTACAATACCTGAATAAACTTAAAATTATGGAAAGAATAGCGCAAGTCACTCGACAACTACAAACGATCTTAGCTCAAACGCACGATTTAAATGTTGGCGGTATATGGAAGTATGTACATCAACTGCTGCAAACTCATATTGTAAATAATATACCGTTTGATGTTCAACTCAAGGTGTCTGTTCGTTAAGATAACGGAACCACCGTTTGAGCAACATTCCCATGTACCGAAGTCAAGTCTAAGCCCTCTAAATTGTTTCTAATGGTAACAAATGGTATTTAGTACTCAAAAGTGAAAATATTAGTTTATTTTTTTGGCTCGAAATTGCTTTTCTTGAGATACGTAACAACGCAGAAAATAATCCTATACTTTTTAGTATACAAATAATTTTTCAATTTCCGCACCCTAGCAAGCTGGCACCCTGACTCTCCAAAGCCCCCTCTGTTCCTCTTAACAAATCAAGGGAAGTTAAATAATATTGCAAAGGATAGGATTGAACTAGGCCGATCCAGTATTTCGCACTACTTTAGTAGGCTTTCTCATTTTCTAATGTTTTTGTGACTATCGAAGAAAGTGAAAAGATAACTCTCAAGGAAGACTGAATAATTTCTTCAAATGTTTTTTTACGGAAGTATAAATTGTTCCAAGAACATATCTCTGTAATGCTGAATAAACCTTTATTGAAAATTTGTTTCCAACATCAATTGCTTTGTTATTTTTGTTTGATATTCTGTAAATACATTAGAATTAAGTACAAAAGTACATTCGAAGTTACATTTATGCATTTTTTAAACAAACACGTTTCATTAACAACTTTCCTTCTTAATGAAGAGGATAGACAAATGGATAGGGAAAGGGTGAGGTTTACCATGCGAGCGTTCTCGCACGGGTACGCTAGTTAATATTATTGTCTTAAAATAATTTTAAATTTCATTGTATTCAATTCTTAATTATAATATATAAATTTTAGTGTTCTATTACCAAGTTGCGTAAACGTATCTGCGGAAATAATAAATATCTATCTATTTATCTATCTAACTAGAAGGGTGAAATGCTTTCATTAGTGATTTCATGCTTTCATCATGTAATGAGTCAACAGTTATTGTCGTTTGTTTCATGACAAATTAATTTTTCTAATCTCTTAAATTCAGAAAACTTCGGTATTGCACAACAGTTTCACGACAATTTATCCTCTTCTAAAAGTCCAAAGGATGTGCTGAAAATGAGTCAAATCGCTGAGGAAATGTCAGTTTTTTGCAGAAGAAAAATCTCATGCTGGACGATCGCACCCAACATCGCCAGCCTGCCGTGAGAATTGTAGTGAGAGGTGAGAGCGGGAGAGAGAGATACTAAGGGAGGTGACAGACAAAATGAGAGAGAGGTAAAGGGACGGACAGAGAGGCAAAGTGAGAGACAAAGGGGGAGACAATATGAGAGAAAGACGAACGCGGTGAGAGATAGCAAGGGGTGAGAGAGAGAAAGAGTGAGAGACAGAGCAAGAAGTGAAGAACAGAGAAAGAGAGCGAGAGGCAGAGAAAGAGAGCGAGAGGCGGAGAAAGAGAGCGAGAGGCGGAGACAGAGAGCGAGAGGCGGAGACAGAGAGCGAGAGGCGGAGACAGAGAGCGAGAGGCGGAGACAGAGAGCGAGAGGCGGAGACAGAGAGCGAGAGGCGGA
This sequence comes from Acheta domesticus, assembly GCA_031308135.1. Classification (NCBI taxonomy): domain Eukaryota; kingdom Metazoa; phylum Arthropoda; class Insecta; order Orthoptera; family Gryllidae; genus Acheta; species Acheta domesticus. Next base: position 46,849,500 of record JAHLJT010009355.1, read on the forward strand.
GACAGAGAGCGAGAGGCGGAGACAGAGAGCGAGAGGCGGAGACAGAGAGCGAGAGGCGGAGACAGAGAGCGAGAGGCGGAGACAGAGAGCGAGAGGCGGAGACAGAGAGCGAGAGGCGGAGACAGAGAGCGAGAGGCGGAGACAGAGAGCGAGAGGCGGAGACAGAGAGCGAGAGGCGGAGACAGAGAGCGAGAGGCGGAGACAGAGAGCGAGAGGCGGAGACAGAGAGCGAGAGGCGGAGACAGAGAGCGAGAGGCGGAGACAGAGAGCGAGAGGCGGAGACAGAGAGCGAGAGGCGGAGACAGAGAGCGAGAGGCGGAGACAGAGAGCGAGAGGCGGAGACAGAGAGCGAGAGGCGGAGACAGAGAGCGAGAGGCGGAGACAGAGAGCGAGAGGCGGAGACAGAGAGCGAGAGGCGGAGACAGAGAGCGAGACGCGGAGACAGAGAGCGAGAGGCGGAGACAGAGAGCGAGAGGCGGAGACAGAGAGCGAGAGGCGGAGACAGAGAGCGAGAGGCGGAGACAGAGAGCGAGAGGCGGAGACAGAGAGCGAGAGGCGGAGACAGAGAGCGAGAGGCGGAGACAGAGAGCGAGAGGCGGAGACAGAGAGCGAGAGGCGGAGACAGAGAGCGAGAGGCGGAGACAGAGAGCGAGAGGCGGAGACAGAGAGCGAGAGGCGGAGACAGAGAGCGAGAGGCGGAGACAGAGAGCGAGAGGCGGAGACAGAGAGCGAGAGGCGGAGACAGAGAGCGAGAGGCGGAGACAGAGAGCGAGAGGCGGAGACAGAGAGCGAGAGGCGGAGACAGAGAGCGAGAGGCGGAGACAGCGAGCGAGAGGCGGAGACAGCGAGCGAGAGGCGGAGACAGCGAGCGAGAGGCGGAGACAGCGAGCGAGAGGCGGAGACAGCGAGCGAGAGGCGGAGACAGCGAGCGAGAGGCGGAGACAGCGAGCGAGAGGCGGAGACAGCGAGCGAGAGGCGGAGACAGCGAGCGAGAGGCGGAGACAGCGAGCGAGAGGCGGAGACAGCGAGCGAGAGGCGGAGACAGCGAGCGAGAGGCGGAGACAGCGAGAGAGATGTGGCGTCGGGTGCGTTAGTTCCATGTAGAATTGATTAAGCCAAGTCGGTCTCCACGCAGCACCTAGAGAGAGCAGCGCGCGCCCACTTGAGTGCTGGCGAGTCTCCGTGGCGTCACCTCCGCGCCCGTGGAAGCGGATTACCGCGACGCGACGGCGGCCGCCTCGGAGCGTGGGCGCCCGCGCGCGCGCGCCCCGGCTAATCCCCCGTAATGCTCCTAACGACGCCGCGCGCGCCGCCAAGTGGGACGCTCTCGGGGTCGGGGTTGTCCCGCTCCGATCGCAGATTACACCGCGAGAGGGAGGAGCAGCATTCGGATTAACGGATTATTCCTTTGTGTGTTAAACGGTGAGCGCAAAAATTTAGCGAAAATAAAAGGCAAGTAGCTTACGTCCGAGGTTTTCGCAGAGAGATCGGGACTCATGGGTCGCAGGGAAGATATTTGTGCGTTCAGTAGGTGATTTAAATGAAATTATGGACGCCGATGATTGTTAATGTGGTAATTGGGAGCTATGATTACAAAACTGTGTGGTTGTGCTTCTCATGCAGGCTTCAGTAATGTGAGCGATATTTTGGATGGCCAAAGAAAATTGGAGGTCTGGACGGTGATTAACATGTGGTCGCGATTCACATTTATTTTCCAATCCTGATTAACTTGTACTAGAGGCATTCTACTCCATATTTTTGTCATACCACCATCGGAGAATTTGCAGATGTCAGTGTGTTTTTGTAGCTAGAATTTTAAAAAAATTGACTTTAAAACTTCCCTTTTAAGGAATAATTTTTATGTACATAATTCTGTGATTAAACCTTGGTCAATTGCAAGTTTAATTAAAAGCTTAATGAAAGTAAAATGAAATAAAGCTTGGTGAAAGTATTTATGCCGTACCCGTTTACATCCGCTTGATGGCTTAATTCACACACCCATATATTATCATCTACTTTTCGAGATGACGTCTGTTAATTATGATTCCTCGCAGGGAGGGGGCGTGTCTGCGTAGGTGAGCACGATCTCTGCTGCAAAGATGTAGACAACCACCCGGACCCTCAGTTTCGGCACTCACGTCATTAGCTTCAAGGTGGAGGCAGTATGAGTAGGCGATGCTAAGCTCCTGGTTGCCGGGCCCCGCCAGTTAACCCACCAGTTGGATCCCTGGATCGTCGACCTTAGGGCAGGATTGGATGAAGGACATCCTTCGGGATGCTTTGGAATCCACATATACAAGTCCGGCAGGAAACTGATACATACCGTCAGGTTGCCCTGATTCTGGCGATACTCACGTCAATAGCCTAAAGGTGTAGGCAGTGAGGAGATGGGAAGAGGGCTCCGAGCCGCTCGAACCTTAGTGTGGATGGTCCCCAGTTGGGCTCCCGGCTTCGTTGTGGCTGTGGCCCGATATTCTGGGCAAAGAGGAGGAACTTGTTCCCGGCATATGTGAGTGGCGCATTGATTCGACTCCGGTCCTAGCCTGGAGAACTAGTAGTTCTGAGCTGGCAAGACGGCCCCAACCCAGGCATTAAATGGGAGGTTGCCGTGAGAGCAAACTGCGTACCGGCGGGATCCGGAAACCAGCCTGCCGGCGTACTTGTGAGTCGTGGGGGAGTTGGGGTAAGAGCACAGTCTCAGGGACCAACCCCGGAGACTTGTGCCCCCTTGTAGAACAAGTAGATGTGAGGAGTAGTAGCACACGCAGGAGGTACGCTGTCAATTTTCACTACGTTCTTTTTAGTGATGATATCGGAACAATGTAAATCATTCGCGAAAACTCTGTAACTCTCCACTGCACGCACTGTACTGATATTTGGCGTTCTAGACCGTAATACTGCGAAATAGTACATTTCGCAGAGCGATGCGGCCTTTGGCGATGCTGTAATGTTCTAGAACCTGTCAAAAAAATCGTCTACTGCCCTGAACTACGTAGTGTTTATTTAATTATATGTTCTTTAAGGCGTTCATTGAATGACGGTCGTATAGCATATTAAATCTATGTCTGGAGATCAGAGATCGGAATTCAAGAACGTGATTCATTGACTAATTCTGGCTTGAACGTCTCCACTTGGGATGCGTCATTCATGTGAATACCAGAGTCGATGAAAAATTTCAAATTTGAAATTATTGGTTTTTGTTTACATTTGTAACTTTGGATTTTTTTTGAATATGAGAATATGTGTTTTATATTTGTGCAGGATGATGATCCTATCCATCAGGGACGCAGTTAACGTAATTTTCAAACTCCTTTATACGAAATTTCCCACCATACGTTCATTAGCAAAAGTGATTATTTTCAGCTGCTCTACTTTTATTCTGAGAAACACCTTTGTGCTACCGAACGATGTCGATCTCCATCGTCGGCCTCTTGGTCGGGGAGAGCTCAGCGACGCGTTTTGTCTTTAATTTAACTTTAATCAGCGCGAGCCAAATATAACCTGCCCGTCGCCACTGATCACTGATCCTTCTTTTCTTGTCTATTATTCTTAAATCAATGCAAACTCTAAAGTTCAAATTAATGAAACGTATATTTTCAATCAAGAAAAAATACAGACACTGTGACTATCAGCCAAATTCCAACTGTGTTTTTCGGATTTTAAAAGTTCACAGATTGATAATAAGATAATTTTACCTTCTTAATTCTTTCTTGTTCTGTCGCCAACCGTCATATCTCTTTAAGGCTGTCACAGCACAAGTTTTATAGATGATTCACGCAGACGTATCAGCTTGTCCGTGCTCATAGACCGACACACCTCTACAACACTGGTATGCATAGTAACTTGTTCTCCGACCAACTTGTCATTTTACTGTTCTTTAACACGTATTTTCTTTACGCGAGAGGCCATAAAGTGGCAGTGTGTAATGGGAATTGTATTATTCTCGTCGCTGAGTGCAGCTGTTTCTTGCGCAGGTGGTTGCTGCTGGGAGCAGCGCTGCTGTCGCCGGCGCCGGGGGCGGCGCAGAGCGGAGCGTCGCCCGTGCCGGCGGGGGAGGCGGTGGAGCCGAGCCCAGGCCCGGGGGCGGGGGCGGGAGCGGGGTCGAAGACTGGGACGGGGACGAGTCCAGCGGCGGGATCGGTGCCGGTGTCGGGAGCGGGGGGATCAGGGGGAGGGGGTGGTGGAGAGGGAGGGGGAAAGGGAGGGGGAGGAGGTCCGGTGGGGGCGGGGGCGGGGGCGTGCCCTGCGCCAGGGGCCGGGGCGAAGCGCGGCTGCGAGCGCTTCAAGAGACAGCTCATCTGCACCGAGGCCTTCGACCGGAAGTTCAACAGCGGCAGGTGAGTGCTGGCCAATCAACGCGCGCGACGGGCTCTGCTTCCGGCGCTTCCGCTCGGCTCGACCCGCCGCGTCGGGGGCGGAACTCCTAACAGGTGCTTTCAGGGATCAGCGTTTGATGGGTGAAACGTGTGATGGGTGGGTGACTGAAAGGAAGGTGATGATCCGCAATGCCTACCCTGCTGTTAAGGGAATTGGGATTGGTTTTCTCATCCATAAAATAATTCTCGGTATATTGACTTTATTCCAGGAAAGAACGGAAGTAATAATTTCCTTTTCTTAAATTAATCTGAAAGTTTGATGGCACTGTAAGTTTAAATGCCACTCAGAAGAAGGAAGAACAATAGTAGTTTTACATAAATATCAGACATAATACGAAAAAATGTTCTATCATTTATCAGCTTAAGAGAAAGATTCAAGCTTAGAAATGAAGTTTTTGAAACGAAAATATTGACAAAGTGATTTTTGCAATGATGTGTGAAATTTGACAATAATTTGTCCATATCTAAAGTCCTTTGCACCTTCATTCTTTCCTGTTCAGTTGAGGTCGAAAGTCATTCTTTAATCTTCTCAAATTAGTTTAAAATATTTGATTCTGAGTTTTTCTTGAATGTCACCGTTGCAGACTGAAGAATAATAGTAGTAGTTAAAAGCAGTTGAAAATTTAACGGAAAACAGTGTGTAATTATTTATAATATGTATTTCTCTGATCACAGAGCAAACTGAAATAAAGAATAGAAGTATTCAGAAAGTAAGGAAGTAATTTTAAGTTTTGATATTTATATAAATATGTCTTTTTTTTATTTCCACTAAGAGGAATTGCGTTGAAGATAAGGAAGGTCACTTAAATTCATTTTATGAAGTTTTTAATTCTGTAGTAGAGAACCGCTCTTGAATATTAAGTATCTCATAAAATGAAAATATTGTGAAGTAAGGGTAAGTGAAATATGGAAATTTTATGCTCTTTTTATTTAGTAGAAGTTTGCCAACGTTAAAGCAAAATTTTTTACTATCTTCACGAGGACGATAATTCTTATACAGCTTATGCTGGCATGTGATTAGTATAAGTACCTTCAAAACTGCTTACGCCCGCCACATAGCTTTTGTTACCACGTGATCAAATACAGAACTAAAACCTCTACTTAAAAATTCTATCGCCTAAGATTCGCAGACAGATACATTTTTTATGAATACGATCGTATGTGACAAATTTGACTAAAGGAAAATTATGCAAGGAATAAGTCAGTCTTTCTTTGATATTGTAGTTGTACATAAACATGGATTGCCAGCCTTCAGTTAGTGTCCCTGATATCCTTTTCTAATTAATTATAGGTTTAACACGGGCGAACAATGCATTCGATGTGAGATATGTAAGGAAGTAGGAAAATAATAGGTCAAGGAATTTTAGTAACTTCATAATTATAGTATGTTCATTGGAAAATTTCTAATCTGCATTTGAATTAAAAAATGATTTATTAAAACTCACGCTAAAAATAGTGTTCTTAGAACGTCTTATTGAATGAAACGTGAGCAGGTTTTCAAAACATACACTGGTACGCTGGTATTACTACGTTTTCTTCCGATGGGGAATATTTTAACTCCACAAGAAGGATTGCTCTTGTCTGTTTGGATGACACTGTGTCGTACACCAACTTTTCCGGCATTCTTTCGCGGACATCACAAGTGATGATGACCATCTCTTCGGCTTACATACCCAGCAAAAATAAGTATTTTTGGTTTCTTAAAACTATTCCATTGTGAATCACCGAATAAAATGTTATCCGAAGGGCGACTTTTCAATGACTTGTGAGAGCGTAGTATCGAACCGCCAGATGTACGATGGCTTGGCGGTAATACCGTTTCCTCAGCAGCATCGTTGACAGAGAGGTTCTAGTGTTCGAGTCCTGGCGGTTGCGAATTTTCGACATAAGCTATACTTTGGTTTTTCTTTCTTGGCGCGTGGGGGTGTGTCATCAAAATAAAATATCTCATGGTATTTCGCTTTCGTTCTCGGTTGTGCCGCAAGGAGTCGCATGATCGTGGACTGTATCGAGCAGTGCCGGCGATCGTGAAACTCTTAGCGGCACAACCGAGAACGACGCGAAATACCGTGAGATATTCCATTTTGATGACACCCCCCCACGCGCCAGGAAAGAAAAACCGAAGTGTAGGTAGCTGCGTCGAATTCAACCATCGCCTGGCAGAGAATTATTTTAACGATCATCTGCTCGGATTGATAGTTTTCCGCGGTTTCTTCGGTCAATGCCAGGTGAATGCTGGAAACCCCCTTACGGAAGGGCGGCGGACGATTTTTCCTTCCTCATTACTGTCCCCTCTTCTTCCCATTTACAAACACATTTACACTTACATCCGCCACAATATCACGCATGTCAGAAGACCGGCGGGGAGCTTGGAGCTTGTCCCGGCTGGGGGAGGGGCGGGGCCGCTGGGGAAGACATCTGAAGGAGAAAACAGAAACGTAAGATAACATGTGGGGCGGCGCTGGATTTCACAATTCAGCAGGGAGAGACACCGCGACCTTCAGGAATACAACAGGCACTAAATTCCCGGGCCAAGTGACTTGAGTAGTTGACAATGCCGGAATCATTACTTACCTACTTTGACACCGAAATCCTACGATTTCACTTCATGCACAAAACGACATTATAACTAGTACATGATACTGACCGACCTGGATAGCCGTGGTAGCTAAGAGCGTGTATCGATTCAGCGCTTCGGTCCGAAGTGTGGCGAGTTCGAGTCCCGCCTTCGGCATGGTTGTTTGTCCCTTGTTTCCAGAGGCGAATCTAGGTAATCTGGTGCCCATGGCAAGCATAGAATCTGCGCCCCTGACAGATTACTTCAAGTTAAGGTTGATGTTATTTGTTTTAGCGCGTATATGCTAAATAGCGCCCCTTGTGAGTGGCACCCATGGCACGTACCATGTCTGCCATACCGTAGATACGTCTTTTCTTCTTTCTCATGTATGTGTTGTCGCGGAGGGCCTCGTGTATTGCAGACCCCAGATCAGAGGAGCCCGCAAGTGTGTTGGTCTCCAGTGTATGCGAATACGCGTCCCATCTAACATCACATCACATACCTAGCCACTAACCATTGTATACCCCAAATCCCTTCCCTTGCAATTTTCAGATTCGCAATAAATCCTAATCACACCAGAATAACAGGTATCCCTACAATATATTCCTAACGACCTTCTCCGAAGTCGAACCAGAACAGAGGACCCAAAAGGGCAAACTCTAGCTTATGTTAGATTTAAGTGCTAGAAGTAAGTTTTAAATATAATTTAGTACGGAAGCCTTTCAAACATATGTAAAGATGAAATTATACTGAACTATGCACTATCAACATAAATCAATTAAAAAAAAAACAACAAAAAAAAAAAAACGCGTCCCATCGGGACGTAAACCGGCTGTTGGCTGGATACAATCCTTCGAAGAGGAACAAAACACCGAAAAATATACTTTCAGATTTCTCAAAGCCACTCGGCAGCAAGCCGCCGAAGTAGGAAGTTAACCGACGGGCGTCTTTTTCAATCACAAAAGACGGACCTCCGGGAGCGTCGGATCGAATCGCCAGCACTACCGGCGGAGCGGGTTCCGCCGCGGAGGCGCTGAGCAGCACGGAGTCGCGTCGGTCGACAGCCAGCGGGAGGGGAGGGGAGGTGGCGAGGAGGGGGAAGACCGGGGGAGGGGAGGGTCTGGAGGAACCTGTCGGCGCCCACGCGCTGTCGGCGCCGCATTGACTCGTCGGCGACTTTACGCGTCGCTCCGCGGGCGGCCGCCCGCCCGCCCGCACGCACGCCCGCCCGCACGCCCGCCCGCCCCGCCACGCCGCCCCCTAACCCCGCCGCCCCCTAACCCCGCCGCCCCGCCTCCCCGCCACCACGCCGCCCCGCCGCCCCGCCCCGCCCGCCCGCCCGCCCGCCCGCCCGCCCGCCCGCCCGCCCGCCCGCCCGCCCGCCCGCCCCGCCCGCCCGCCCCGCCCGCCCCGCCCGCCCGCCCCGCCCGCCCCGCCCGCCCCGCCCGCCCCGCCCGCCCCGCCCGCCCCGCCCGCCCCGCCCGCCCCGCCCGCCCCGCCCGCCCCGCCCGCCCCGCCCGCCCCGCCCGCCCCGCCCACCCCGCCCACCCCGCCCACCCCGCCCGCCCCGCCCGCCCCGCCCGCCCCGCCCGCCCCGCCCGCCCCGCCCGCCCCGTTGGAGAGAAGCGATAGAAAGAATAAGAACCGGGATTTAAAGGCGAAGGAAAGGAGGGAAGGAAGGTGAAGACGTAGGTGGCCGAGATCGTAGAAAATAAAATTGAAAAATCCTACAAATAATGTGGAACAATTAAGAAGATATTAAAGAACAAAGTTGGAAAGTTTTGCCCTTTTTGCAGTAGTGGGCGGTTCCACCCCTTTTCCAAAAGATTGATTCTTTTCGGTGGAAATGACTTTCTTACGCAAGGGTTTTTCCTCGGTGGCGAGCGAGCTCACTTCAGAAAGGCCGAAAGAAAATTTATGAAAATTGAAATGTTGCTATTTTGTGATTGTAAGGAAGGACGAATTATTGCTTTTTCATCGAAGAGAAAAAAATAAGAGAGAATAACCTGCCTTAATGCATCCATCCGTTACTTCCGGTTAGTCCCGATTTCAACGCTCTGTGGTCCCGGCACCTTACGGCAATATCAGGAAAGAAGTTACTTTTCAGGAGAACTCTTCTGGCGGCATCTCTGTGGCGGTTCTCCAAGGCAGTACCAGAGGTGAAACATAAATAACTTCAATGCGTTTCCTTCTTAACGTGAACAGTAACGAATTAACTAATCATATTGATGATTATTAAACCAAATTTATTAACCTAGTAATGAACCCTTCTTTAATATAAAATTAAAAGAATCAGAGAAAATGGAAGCGGAAAAGCTGTGGTTCTAAAGGAAATTAATTAGCGTCTTCTACCTCAATTTATTTTCTTCACGATGTAGATATTTGTTCTTCCTAATTAGAAATTCAGGCTTTTCGATATTCACAGTTAGAACAAGTAATATGTTTAACATACTTTAATAGTTATTAACGTGAATTGGATGATAGAGAGCAAATAACCAAGCAAGTCATTTTTTTCTAATATCGGCCGTGTGTTGTTCACCACTTTTCGTTATACTTGTACTATACCTTCTTGTAAGAAAAAAAATATAAATGCCTTTTTTTATACACCATCTTTAGCATCAAATTACTTGTTTCCATTGATCTTAACGGACAGGAGACTGCAAAATCTTATTGAAACAGTTTAAAGCAGGGCTGTCCATCTGGCGGCCCGCGAAATGTTATTAGTCAAAAGTGAAAGTCCCTTGCACCCACGTCGCCCACCCATTACGCACCTACCGCACGCATCCTGTCGGGATCAACACCCCCCTTAATGTAAAAATAGGTTAAGTTTAGATTTAAGAATTTTTTTGTTGTAAATTCAGAAATTCGACATCATCCCAATGTGATTCACTGCGTTATGCAGAGTGCAGCCTGATATCACGCATGGCTCCATTCCACCCCTCCCCCTCATTTCAGAGCAGCCGAGCAAAGTGCCGGGATTAACATTACGGGAATGTCAGGTGTGGATTGTGCGAGTAATGAAAATACGGCCCGCAACTATATTAAAGGCTTTACTTGTGGCCCTTGAGCCATTGCCGGTTGGACACTCCTGAACTAAAGCATCAGAGTTGGCTCACTAATCTCCGTAATAAGCAAGATTTATCGGGCATATTCTGCGAAAGACGGGATGATTTTCTGTTGGAATATGGAATAATAATCGGAAATGATGCTTTAGTCCGCGCTTCTTTGTGTGCAATTTGTTGTAAATTGTATTAGTCATTTCTTGCTTAAAATGGGGTAACTTTATTGTCAGTTACTTCAATACAATTAGGTTTGTTACATATTCCCAATTAAATTGGAAATTGATATACACTGTGGTTACATAATTCGAGTACATGTAATGCGCTTTTGCAATATCATTCCAATATCCCATTACTCTACGGAGAAAAAGCAAACTGAATAATCACATCACATACAAAATGAGATTTTCGGTAACGGTTAATAGAACAATTTGGCATTCATGTTGCTCAAGGCAACCAAAAAGGGGAGACGAATTCAGTTACTGTATTTTCATGTTCAAAAATAATAAGACCGGCTCCGGCTTAGGTTGTTCAGGACACCTGTTGATGTCACTGGAGGCTCTCTGACTGGGAGATCCTGGAGTTCGAATCCCGATAGTTAGGTTGAATCCAGCCACTGTCTGAAATACAGTTTTATCTGCCGGCTGCACTGATCGTTAGTTTTTGCGTGATTTCTTCTATCAAAACCAGGGGAATATCCGAACAGTACCCCAACAAACGGGCCCTGGACCGCGCGCAATTATTCCTTCCTCTTCTTTGTCCTATCCTCACCTCTTACAAACACGTACAACTTACATTCACTATGCTTCTTCATATGTCGGGAGACCAGTCGGGAGCTTAGAGCATGTCCCGGCTGGGGCGGTGCTCCGCTGGTGGGAGGTACTTGTTGAGAAAAAACCCGCAGACGGATGTGCAAGTCGGCGCCGGATCTCACCATCAAGCTTGGAAATATACGTCACCCAGTAATTATAGCACATGTACTACACTTACGGGACTTAAAGAAGCATTTGAGGCGTCCGGAAATACGAAAATCTCATTCAAAAAACAAAATGTTCATCCAACAACTAGGAACAGCGCGTCTGAACAAAAAAACGATAACGAACCAGGAAAAATGATTGAAAAATGATATAAAATCGACAGAAATGTACATTTGTTTTTGAGGTTCGTCATAAATATATGAACACAAAAAGCAATGAATCGTGCGATTTTTTGAATGCTAGGAAGAGGCAATGAAAAGATGCATTTATAGGGGTCCAAAATTTTTCATTCTGATTAGTTACAATATGCTCAGAATTCCTTGTATCTCGCACTATTTTCTGAATATTTTCTGTATTATCTTCTAATTCAAGTGATTGTGAGTCAGTTGGATTTTAATTGCAAACGAAAAGAAAACAATCTTTCAATGCTGTTTATTTCCACATTTGTATTAACTAAAAGTTAAGTACTTTAATATAATAATTGCAACGTAATGCTATTAATTCTAAACTACTTTCTGAATTAACAGAAAAATGCTTGCTCATTTAATTGAACCAGAACTTTCCATCTACGAAACGAATGCATGTTTTTCCAATTAGAGAGTGTTCAGTAATTGACTGATTTTTCGACGCCTTTTGAATGTCTTTAAACGGCGTCGGCGGGGTTGCCGGTGCGCGCGTACAGTTTGCAGTTGTTCGGAAGTTGGTTGGGTTGGAACGGCATTCGAGTTAAGCTTAGTTCATATTGCTCTCGAAATGAATTAGCGCGCCAGTTGGAGTTGGGAACGCCCCACTCGCCACCCAAAACTCGCCGCCCCACTCGCCGCCAGAAGGCCATTCGCGTGGCGAGGAGGGAGGCGATGTTCGATTTGGTCTGATTCACAGTGTAAGATATATAGGTGTGCCAACTATCCGCCTTTGGAGCAAATTTTCTGAAGCCAGTTTGAGGTTAGTTCCTCGCTTGTCCGTACGGTGCGCATGATCGGTTTGGGTCACAGTGTAAGATAATACATCTTAAGATGACATCTTAAACTGTGGCTACTACACAGTTTTACAAAACAATTCCTACCCATTTTCGGAACTGTTTGCTCTAGACTTTACCAATTCCACCGGGATACGACAAATCTCTGACTTGAAATTAGAAATCAGCTGGCCACAGACCTGTCGAATGGATCACGACCAATCATGACCTTGCCCAAATGAGACCCAAAGATCGTAGCGCTTATATGCGAGAACTGTGATAACAAGCCTCACATAAGCTTCAGTTTTAGACTGGGAGTGAACACACCTATATATCTTACACCGTGGTCTGATTTGAAGAACAGGGTGTGGCTCACTAAACCTTCGGTGCACGGTTCACTCGCGCGGACCACGAGATCCGGATCCTGGGGGAGCGGGAAGACGTCTGTGCGGTGTTTCTTTGTGCGAGTGTGTGGGCATTTAAGGTGAGTATTTGCTTAAAATGCGTTGGTAATTATGCGTTGGACAGACTCAAGGATGTTTTATGTTAACGCGAGGGCCGAAGGCTCGAGCCTCGTCATCAACTTGGACGCGGCTAGCGAAGCGCGAGTGACTCGTTCGAGTGACACTGTGGCGACGCCGCGAGTGACTCGTTCGGAACCGAATCGTGCTCGTCAATAGGACGTCCTGTCCTTCAAATCTACCCGATTTGTTTCAGTATTTGATATCAACCAAAATGGTAGAAAGTAGCAAATAAATCGAACTTCTGAATCTATACACAGGATAGCGATTGGGGGACGTATTATGCGTATGCACACACGCTTGTGGGATTGATTGATTAGTAATTCCGGGTGCGTCAAAGGCTATGGTGATTACTCCCGTAAGTTTAATGCATGTTTAATCGCGGGAGGTGGCAGTAATCTCCCGCTAGCTAGCAAGATCTGGCGCCGACCTATGTCGAGATTTTCCCCAACCAGGTATCTCCCGCCATCCTGGCACCGCCTCAGACGGGACAAGGTCTAAGCTCCCGGCAAGTGTGATAGTACAGTGCATTTGCGTGTATGTGTCTGCAAGTAAGGGGTGAGTATAGGGTAAGGAAGAGGAAGGACGTTCGCATGCGGTCCGTGGCCGGGGTGTTAGGATACATCTCCGGCATTCGCCTGGTGTTTATTGGAGAAACAACGGGAAACTATCGATCAGAGCAGCCGGCCGCTAGAATTCTCCTCCAGACAGCGGATGAATTCGACCTAGCTGTCTAGGAAGTGTCGAAAGTCCTGGCACCGTCGGGACTCGAACCCAGGACCTCACGGTCAGAGGCACTACGGGGAAATCAGTTGATGCCCTGAGACACCTGTGCCTGTCACTTGACGGAGGTTCTCAGGATCAGTGTTTTGGGCAATACGGTGATATGTTCTAAGAATGTGGAATGGGAATAAGAGAAGAAGAAGGATCACGTACGGTCCATGGCTCACATTCTAGTTTGGTGCTCCGGCTCTCTCCAAAAAAGTCGCGGAAACCACGGAAGCAGGTAACTAAAGCAGTCGGCCTACGAATTCGTCTACGGCAGGCACCACAAATTCGCCGACCAAGTGTAGGAAATCAGACCCTTGACGGATATCGACTCCTTGACCTCCCAATCACCGGTGCATTTGAGCTATGAAACGCTTACTTAGTCCTCGCCGCTACAGGCGTTTGTCGATTGAAATCAATAACTAAAAAAATAATAAAAATTAGTGTACATGTCCAGGCGCGGATCCACGGGGAGGGAAATGAGGGAAATTTCCCCTCCCAAAATCTTTCGGTAACTATTAATTTTAATTTTTCCCGAAACTTTCAAGCAAAAATATTTTCGTATAAACATTAAAACAAATAACAATTTATCGCATGATGAGCTGAGTTTAGCCTGCGTCATTCTACATAATCTGTAATATGACACATTCGACCAAATCATTTGAATAAAAAAATTTCCCCTCCCAAAATTCGTTTCTGGATCCGCCCCTGACATGTCGAAATATGTGTGTAACTAGTTGGACCCGCTCGAACACTCCGCGCTTCGTAAAACATTGTTTTTAAAGGCAAAATAATTTCGTACTGGAACCCAACTCAGAACGGCCATACATGTTTAATGTGAAGGTGATAATCCACGAGCAACAAATATGCCTCCGTGGTGTGTTCCATCCGATCAGTTTTAAAGAAAGTGTTGAAGAGAAAATATTTAAGCTGCGAGAGGCGTTTGGAGGCGGTTGTGGTTTTGAATTGACGTTGCCCGTGGATCATTTTGGCCGAATTGGGCAAGGGTGCTGAGAGCAATAGAATCGCGGGAGATGATATTCCATTAAGGAACGTCGTTGGCTTCTCGGAATTATCGCAAGAAGGAGATTGCATCACTCGGGATGGGTGCTCTTGAAATTCTCTCCCCCAAACAGAGTCAAGCAGCGGAGTTCTTCCAGATCCGTGTTGTCATCTGCACAAATGCGAGCCGAGGGGGAAAACTTATTATCCTGGACGTTGACATCATAACAAAGGAAATTTCATCTGCAGGTTGGTTGTTTAAATTAACAGCCTCTCTGCCTTGACATTGCAATCAGTTATTTGTATTGTCCTCAGTATCTGTGCCATGTTTCATTCCGCTAATACCGTACCTCCTTGATCCTGCTATTTTTATGCTAATGAATACATACAGAAGAGAAAGACAATAGTATTAATGTCCTGAACTGTCGTACAATGCTAAAGCTTGGCCACTGCCGAACATGTATTGACTCAGCATTTTAGAACCGGAGTCACGAATGCGAAACTCGACACCGACCTCCTGTACTTAGCATAATTCATTTGTGGATGTAACTGCTTGATGTCCTCAGTCGCCCGCCGATGTTTTATTCTACACATCATTCGTTCACGAGTGGGAAGCAATAATTTTCGGAAGTTAATAGAATATTCTCACCGTTTCTTCAAAGGGAAAATACCTATCCTAGAAGCCAAAGTCTTGAACGTGTTTGTTAAAAACCAATTTGGTGTATAATGAAATCCTGAAGGGGACAAAACATAATTATATCACATTTATTAAAATTATAAAATAATTCGTTGGGTTACCTCCATTCTGGAGTATTTCGTAATCAGAAGCTGTTCCTTCCATCAACGCATCTCGTAATTATAGTAGTTGAGCGGCAAATTTTTGAGAAGGGGGTCGGCAGGGGCCGCTTTGGAAAACTGCAGAGGGTCCTCCGCAACGTTCGACGCGGGGGTGAATGGAGTTGTCGAGTGCCGCTTCCAGGAGCGCGGAGCCCTCTCCACTGCTACTGAAATTGGCCGCCAAGCACTGCGTCGGAATAAGGCCACATCGCAAAAAGGAGCCAACAAATTAATAATGAAAATTGGTTGAACAAACGTATACGTTGTAGTGCCAAATCGAGGCGATACATTCCCATTATTAGACCACACAAACTTTGAGGTGCATCCACTGTCGATTGATTGGTTGATTGTTAGTGATTCCGGGCGCGTCAACTACTGAGGCCATTAGTCCCGTAGGTGTAGTGCATGCTTTTTCATCGGGAAGTAGCGGTGATCTTCCTCCGTTGAATGGCGAGATCCGGCGCCGACCTACCGTTGACTAGCGGTGTTTTCGCTAACCAGGTATCTCCCACCAGCGGGCCACAGACGACACAAGCTCTAAGCTCCCGACCAGTCTCACCGTCTGTTCGTCTCTGTCCTTGTGTGTGATTGTCCGTCTTTGAAAAAACGCCAGCGGCTAAACCGATTTTCTCATAATATAGATATTCATTAATAGATCTGGCTGATGTTGGGGCCCCTTGAATTTGAATCCGATATACACGCAAGCTTCCGCGGCTCGAGTTCATTGCTTCTCGGCTGTCCGGGTGACGCCGCGTCGTTGGCAGAGAGGCCGACGTTTCGCCTAACATGTCGTAGGCTTCCTCAGGGCAGTGACACGATATTGTGTGCGTCCAGTATTCTGTTGTTCTGCCTGGGCGCTCGGGTGGGGCAGGTGCGCCGTGATTGGCGGAGAGGTCCCTCCGATTGGCTGGCGGATGGGGCCAACCCAGGCCCCGCGCCAGTCGTCCCCGTAGTCGGACGGCGGCGAACAGCCCCGTGACAGTCCCGAATCGCTGGTAGAAGGGACTTCCAGACGTGGTTTAAATTGACGCCTGCGTCCGCGTTGAAATTGTGCGGCCTTCTATTAATTTCCAGAGCCTCTTTGATTCGCCTGTGCCAGTACCGGGTTTTCCTTATGCAGGAGCCGGGTCTTGTCAAAATTTTCCGTAATAATTTTCCCAGTCGATCCGTGACGCTGCGGACGTAAGGAAGCACGGCTAATCGAGTGCGATCACTTTCCTTTGTCTCCGAAGAAGCGTGGTGACCTTCACCGAATCCGATATTTTAATTTCGGGAGTACTTTCCTTGAATCCCCTGGGTCATTTAAAAAAAATCGTCTTTAATGACATTTTGTTGCTTGGTAGTGTAAAGGACATTTAAGAGAATGGTGCAGGTTTTCATTTTCTTTGAAAACTCTGATTTTTCGAAAATTGCAAAAATTAACATTTTTTCGACGCCTTTTAGGTGTAGATTTTTTCCCTTAAAAAATGGAATCTGTTCCTTGAAGATAGATTTTGATATAAGGTCACGTACAATTTTTCAAAAATATGAATACTTTTCGCGTAATTATGAATGCCTAAAAGTACGGACGAGAAAGTACGTGCTATTGCTATTTTAGCACCACTAATTGTTTTTATCTAATTTGTATTTGAGAATAAGTTTGTTATATATTTATCGTAAAAGAACAATGGTCTTTTTTTAGGCTTTTACCTTGCATTACTGCAATACCAAATACCAACTTAATTGCTTCCTTATTTTAAACGTGATATGTAGTCGTTCATTATTTTATTTATTATTTTTTACTCTCCTGAGAAAGCCAATTTTAAAATAAAACGATTGGATTCAAGATTAAAAAGACAGTGATTAAGAATGAGTTCTAGACTTAATGAGAAACATGTGTACGTTTCTCGTTTTTACGGAAGTTTCTAATCCTTGTCCATGAAAGCTTTTGAAGACACATATAAAAACAACCTCTAAAGACGCTTATTTGCTGCAACTTAAGCCTCTTGGATATCATTTCACTACATATTATCATAAGCAATAACGACGTTAAGAATGGACTCAATACTATCTGCCTGTTGTTCCTTTACTATTTGAGTTTACAATCTCCGTGTGTAGCAATGGTGCACCGGCATTCCACGTTGTGCTCGCTTTCTATGTGGCCTGCGCACGACAGTTCAGGCGTGCAAAGCGCTTGCAACGATTTGCTTAGTATTTATACCATTCAGCAATGGGTATTTCCTAGAATTTCAAGTTTCTAGTATTTCCATCATCTCTAAATTACTTCGAATATGAGTGGCGTCAAAGCCATGCTGCTTCACATTGTTATCTGTCTGAAAGGACGAAATATGTATCGAATATGCGTGCGGTAAAGCTTCCGTTGACCCATATGTTTTATATGTTATACGCACTATTTGAGGAAAATTATAACTTGTCTCGGACGCGCACAAATAAAAAAAATGCACGAACGTAGAATTGATTGGGTTCAAGGTGGGCTTATAACACAGGTCTACAACCAAAAATTTGATTTGATAAATTTGGCTAATCTTTATGCTTTTTGGCGTGCTGAAAACGAATATGAAGTCCGTCCTTCTCCATCACGTACATACTTTTTTCAATTCCATGAAACATAATTCCTATTTTGTAGCATATGCACGTATTTACATTTGTAACCAATATTTTTCTTAAACGATTTCTAGCATTCTAAACACTTATTATGTTCTAATAACACTCTGCCTGAATAGGTAGTGTGGTCTTGAAGTTTCTGTTCAGATTCGAAGGTAATTGTTATCTTTTCTCGGTAGTCCCCTTCTAAAGTTAATCAAGATGGAAATGGTTATATATGGAAATTGGAGCCCAATTTGTTGCTCATTCTCCCAGTCCAGTAGTGTCAATTGAAAAAACTATTCTGAAGTTTGAAAGTGCATTTTGAAAATAGTCTGATCGGCATTGTGGTACCAGTCCATACTATTTCTATTTGATCTGTTGTAAGTACACAATCAAGAAGTACCAAAGAAATATAACAGATTTCATCACAATAAAGAAACTGAATGTTTCAAGTACTAATGCTCCATGTTTCTTGGTTTAAATGACGCTATGATAAAAGAAGGAATCTTTGTAGACCCAGACATTAGACAATTTTTCTCAAATCCACATTTTGCTCAGACCATGGATGAGGTGAGGGAAGCCTAGAATTATTTTGAAGAGGTTGTTAACAATTTCCTTGGTAACGTAAATGATTTATGTGTATTGTGGAACGCATGCTACAGATGTATTGTGGAACGCATGCTGAAGGCATTTCAAATGCTAGGTTGCCACATGAGATAGAATGTTCACTTCCTATACTCGCATGTGAACAATTTCCCAGAAAACTTGGGGAACATCCGTGAAGAACAAGGGGAAAGGTTCCATCAGGACATCAAGGGGATGGAATGTGAACACGATGGCGGACTATTGCTGGACGCTACATCGTCAAACACCTGAAAAGTCATATTACCAGACGTATACAGGAAGAAGTTTCCAGGAGAAAATAACACGTTTTCACAAAATTACAATTAAATTTGCATCATTGTTTACTCTGGCAAGCTTATATCAGTACGAAACAATGAATTTGGTATTGTTAATAACTTGTAAATAAATAAAAACTGTCAGCCAATTCTGTTTTCTTATGTCGTCATAACTGCTATCTTTAGAGATTGAACTTGAGATTGAAAAAATCTGTACGTGATAGAGAAAAAACTGACCTCACTTTCAGTTTCAGCACACCAAAAAATATGAAGATCAGATGATATTTTCAAATCAAATTTCCAAAAGTTTTCTTTTGTAGGCCGGTGCAATCGGTATGTCGGCCGGTGCAAGGCATGCATGTAGTGACCAATACTTTTTACTATCTCGCTACGGAGTAGAGAGAAACTTATGTAAAGCTGCGCGAAAAAATGGCGAATTTTCAGCAGAAAACTCTTATTTCAGGCAACGAAAAAGTGGATAAATGCAGGTGCTCAATTTAGAAAAAGAAAATCCTCTAACACGTGGTGTATCCAGAATCCATGTTTTGTGAGTCCTTGATCCCGAAAAATTGAATGACGGCAAAACGTCTCTCTGTCCGTCCGCCTGTTTGTCCGTCCGTCTATCCGTGAACAACTCTAATAGCTAAACCGTTCAGCCGAGTTTCTCCAAAATTGACATTTACCAATCGATCTGACTGATGTCGCGGTCCTTTTGAGTTTGAAACCGGTAGTTTAGTTTTGGGCGGTACTTTACATGAAGGCCCTGGAACATTTTCCAAATGTTCCAAAAACTGGCGCCATCGTTTTTTATTCAATTGTGTTGTTGGATAGTGTGTTGGACGTTTAAGGGTGAAGGGAGTTTAAGAAAGTTGGATAGTGTAAAGGACGTGCAAGTATCATGTTCATTGGAAAAACTGATTTTTCGAAAATTGCAAAAGTTGAGAATTTTTTAGGAGTCTTCCGAGAACTAAAATATTAAAAATAGATTTTATCCCTTATGAAATCTGTTCCTTAAAGACAGATTTTGAAATAAGGTCATGCAAAATTTTTCGAAAATTTGATTATGCGTGAAAGTGCGGGCGATAAGATACGTGCTGTTTTAGCACCACTAGTTTGCATTTCGTTTCATTTAATTCATAGGTTTCAAGACCAGTCTTATGACGCGCACTCGAACGTGAAATATGTCAAACCAAAAGTTTATATTTCTGGAAGATTCAGACTAGAAAATAATAAAATTAATCTTACAAAGAATATTATTGTTTCGGGAGTGATGGAAGTTAAATACGCTCGCGGTGAAGAGACTGCGCGACGTTTATGAAGTATATATGCGGCCAGTGACGAAGCGAGTTTATCGAATGCAGGCGAACTGCGAGCTACAGAAGAAAGGGGTATGCAGAAGCCTGGGGGTATGCAAAGTCAGAGAGCGCCATGGCAAGAGTGTAAGCGAGTTGAGAGACCGAAATACCTAAGTTGAACTGTTCCATAGGTGATTCTGTCAATGAGTTGGTGTACTACGCTGTACTACAGGGACATGGGGTTACCACAACTGTTCTTCGGACTTAGTATTTTTCTTAGTATATAGTTAACTGGCTTGTTTTTGGTACGATTTGGGTTTTGGATTCTACAAATATTGATAAAATAAACTCTTGTTATTTGTTATTCCTTCTTATTTCTGAACATAGCTATTAACGTTTTGTATTTATAAATTTGAATAATGATCGTATTTATAAGCTGTGTATAATATTCATAAATGGTATTTTAAAATGTGTATATTAACTGTGTACTGTTTATTAATAAACTTATTTTTATCAAAGAGGTTGTCTCCAAAAATTTCTCTTTCAAAATTCAAAATGGAACATAAAATAATAAAGACTCCTAGAACTATAAGGGCCTAAGGTATACCATGCGCTTATGCATACTCCTGACATTTACACACCAAGTACCGAACTAGTTAGTAGTTTTAACTTTTTAGAACATCTCTTTAGAAAAGGTTTCAGCTGGAAGATCGTATTTTTATTTTAAAATGTCACCTCTCTGAGAACTTGCTTTCTGGACTTTGTGATTTCCTAGACTCTTGTGTTAATACCAAGTTGTTGCTGCCAAGTCGATTTTTTTATCTGTAAACACTTGTTTGCAGCAACATTCTTTTCTCTGATAGCCTTTTTCACAAATATTCCTACGGAAAAATACTGAAAATGCTCAAATGGGACGGGTCACGAAGTTGAGTTTCAGAAGAGTGATCGGGAGAACGACGGAGATCGTTCCTAAAGGAAAACAGAAAACTAAATGTCACATATACTGACGTGTTTTATTGCTGACAACAAAAGCATTCTGAGGCGCATGCTTTTGGCAATATCTGTCCGCTCGGAGAAAGATGGTATATTGAAATACTGAATGTGATCAAGAAACGGAATGTTCGACGTTCGTTTCTTCCTATCATAAAAGAGAAAGGAAACATTTTTTCCGAGCCTTGTACATTGAAATACACATTTTTTCCACGAACTTGAAACAATTAATTCAACTATGAAAAACAAAATGTATCGCAAAAATATCAATTAGGTTACTTGGAACATAATTTGCGGCACATATTTCTTTATTCGATTTTCACTTCTGTTATAAAGGATTACTCATTGCATTAAGTATTGGCTTTCTAAGCTGTTGAAAATAATACGTTCTAAAACTTTAAGGGCATAGACGACACTCAAGTTTGGAGTCTAGAATTATGAATGATTTTATTTGAAGTGTATTTTGATATTTCTCAAATTTAATTAAAACAGGCATAGCGATAAATTAATTTTTCTTTGAATCATGGTAATTGATGCATATTGAACGACCAAAACGAAAATAAAAGGTTAACCAGAATCTGCTTTTATCTTCCTAATATAGATGCTACAGGGTCATTGTTCCGATGATTCGAAATAGTCTACGTACGATCTTGGCTGCCCGCGTCTGCAGCCACCACAACGCTCTCTACTAGGACCTGCTAGCGTATCTCTGACTGTTGCAAGGAAGGCTGTTACACCTGCTTTTTTTATTGTAAGTGACGTGGTAACGCTGATCTCTCTCGACGGAGGAGCCTTTGCTACCTCGGTGGCGCGACCCTCCGGTGATGTGCGAAGCAGAAGCCACAAATCACGTGAAATGGCAGCGAAGTAATTTTTAATGTCTTCACAAATGTCTTCCTCGGTATGTGGGTTACTTGTATAAACTTAATAGTTAAATATACTCCGAAAAACACGGTGGGTGAGATGAGAGGAACTGTGACGCCACAATACGCGACTGACATTTCCTTCATCGTAGTACATCGCATATTACTCGTGATTCGTGGCGGAAGATGGACCAGAATGTGTTCTTAAGGTGCTTGGGTGATTGCGGATGCGATAAAGCAGTTTCAGTATCGCCTGTAGGGTAAGTAAGCAGGATTGGGTAATGATGGCCTTTTACCAGATGGCCCGCAGCATCGCAGGGTCATCAGCAGAGGATCCCTGCGGCGCACGGGGGCATACAAAAACAAGCTCACTGCGGTCTCAGCGCTCCCATGCGGCGCCTAAACTAACACGCGTGTCGAGACTAGAGATTGTCCCGGTTGGGACAGAGTAACGCTGGGGCAGGTAAACGGAAGAGGTGGCTCAGGGCATCAGCTGATGTCACTGCAGTGCCTCTGGCCTGGAGCTCCCAGGATCGAGATCCGACGGTGGCAGGATTTCCGACTAGCTTGATAGCTAGGTCGATTTCAGTCACTGTCTGAAGGAGAATTTTAGCGGCCGGCTGCTTTGATAGGTAGATTTCAGTGGTTTCTACGATCAACTCCAGGCGAATGGCAGAGCCTTAACAGTACCTTAACTCAGCGGGCCACGAACCGCGCGCTATCTTTCCTCCCTCTTCCTCACCCCCTTACTAACACACACACACACACACACACTTATATGCACTAGACTAAAACGCTGGAAGACCGGTCGGGAACTTAAAGCTTGTCCTACTCGGGGTAGTGCCCCGCTGGTGGGAGATACATGGTTGGAGAAACTCCAGTAGCCTACGGATAAGTCGGTGCCAGAACTCACTATCCAGCGGGGGAAGATCACCGCCACCTCTCAAGTATAAACATACACTACACCTACGCGACTAATAACCCCAGGTGTTGGCGCGCCCCAAATCATCAATCAATCAAATTAGGACAGTTATATGGAAGAATATCTGAAAGATGCTGCGGCGGTCTGGGCGCCGAGTAGGTTATCGCCGGATCTCGTGTACTACACTTACGAGACTAATTCCAGACTACAGTTAACGCTTAAATAGAGAGAAATAGTGTGAGAGAAAAGAAAATTAAAAATTAAGGGGAAGTAACAGAGAAAGAGAAAGAGAGGGATACAGAAAGAGAGGGAGGAACAGAAAGGCAGAGGAAGGGATAGAGAAAAAGAGACAGAGGGAGAGACGGAAGGAGTGAGAGAGACGGAAGGAGTGAGAGAGACGGAAGGAGTGAGAGAGACGGAAGGAGTGAGAGAGACGGAAGGAGTGAGAGAGACGGAAGGAGTGAGAGAGACGGAAGGAGTGAGAGAGACGGAAGGAGTGAGAGAGACGGAAGGAGTGAGAGAGACGGAAGCAGACGGTGAGAGAGAGACGGAAGCAGACGGTGAGAGAGAGACGGAAGCAGACGGTGAGAGAGAGACGGAAGCAGACGGTGAGAGAGAGACGGAAGCAGACGGTGAGAGAGAGACGGAAGCAGACGGTGAGAGAGAGACGGAAGCAGACGGTGAGAGAGAGACGGAAGCAGACGGTGAGAGAGAGACGGAAGCAGACGGTGAGAGAGAGACGGAAGCAGACGGTGAGAGAGAGACGGAAGCAGACGGTGAGAGAGAGACGGAAGCAGACGCTGAGAGAAGGAGAGGAAGAGATAGATAGGGAGAGAGCGACCTAGAACTTGAAAAAATATTCTGGTAAAAATAAAAAGAAGAAATGTAGGCGTGGAACAGTAATCACTTTTACTGATTTCCATTTCGTCGCATCTCGACTGGCCGGAAGCAGGGCTTGGACGGACCAACTTGCGACAGAGATAAACCCTAATGTTCTCCAAAAATTGGTAAATAAAAAGATAATTGTCGAGGAAGCTTAGTTAAATTTAAGAATGCCTACTCGATGACTACGTGTTGACCTCGCTCAAGGCATGGGTATTTTCAAGAGACTATTTAGCTCCTCATAGTACCACTTACCACATCTAACATCCAGTTATCGTGTCTGGAATTCACAAATACTGATCTACCGCGCAGGGCTGCTATAGGAAATCTTGGACATTTAATCACATGCCAGAAAGTATAATTTTATACTCAAAATACTATCAAAACATTAACATATCTTACATCATTGCATTCGTCTATTTACGATCTATCTATTGCTAGTAAGAAAAATATTAGTTCCATTAAAAAATCAAAGATGATTAAATTTCTCGAAATCTAAAAATATATCGAACAATATCTCTACAGCACGTTGCTTCCCCCATGATTCCGCCTTGTGGAGCGAAAATTGCATTTCGATGTCGGGACGCGATTAGAAGTTATGGGAGTGGCCCTTACTAGGACGGACTCCCTGTATCCAGTGCAGTGCCCTGCGTGTGTCATCTGCTACGCCACCATCGTCCATTTTTTCAGCAAGGCGGACGCCTGAATCCACCCGCTCGATGCTGCAATATTGCGTGGAGAGTGGCGCAGATCGACCGTACGCTGCCCGCTCTTGGAATCAGCCGCCCGTACAAATAAAATTCAAAATATAGTGGCGGAGAAGCGAGGGCAGTCGGAGGGTGCTCTGATCACTCGAATGCGGATTCGTACGGCGGCGTTCGTCGTGCCAGGAAGGAACTGACGAGAAATTGTCTCTGTAGAAGGTGGGGTGATGGTAGTAGAAGAGACAGAGGAGAGAAAGTCAGATGGAGAAAGGAAGATGGAGGTGGAAGGATTGGAGATGAGGGAGAGAGAGGTATGGGGAGGAGGAGCGATTGGTTGATTGACTAAATATTTATTTCTAGATTTTCGGAATTTCAAGAATTACACAATGTAGTGACGTATATCATATTTGCACATTTTACGTTTCATTGTTGTACATACTTATATTTCGTTCCATTCGATCATTTACATTATGTATCAGACTCATTAATCCACGATTGATGATTCCATCATTGCTGAACATGCGACAGAATGTGTTTCTAAGGAGCCTAGAATGAATGGGGATCAAAGGACAGCAGATCAGCAAGAGATATAGAGTGGAGAGATAGAAGAAGAGAGAGAAGAGAGAGAAGGGGAGAGAGAGGATCAGAGAGAGGATCAGAGAGAGGATCAGAGAGAGGATCAGAGAGAGGATCAGAGAGAGGATCAGAGAGAGGATCAGAGAGAGGATCAGAGAGAGGATCAGAGAGAGGATCAGTGACAGGATCAGAGAGAGGGGGAGAGGGACAAAAAGGGGTGGCAGAAGAGGCAGAGAGAGAGAGTGAGGAGAAAGTGAGATGAGAAGGTGAGACAGAGGAAGTGAGGTAAAGAGAGACAAGGTCATCACTATTTCCGGCCGCAGCAAAATAGAAATAAATAGTAATAGGTGAGTTGGCAGTTTGTATGTCTTTGAGTTGAGATGTACCATGCGGAACTTGAATATGTGTGCTCCATGAACTCAGGAGGAGAGATGTAGGTCAATTTTGTAAAGCACACGTCAACAAGTATTTCGGAGCTTTGAAGGGAGGCAATTACACGGGAGGCAAAGAGAGAGCTGGGCGTGTCTTTGACAGTTTCCGTCTCTTTCGTTCAACCAAGTTGCCTGTGAAATTAGTTCCCAAGGAAATGACACGCGGTTGCTTTTTCGAGGAATAAGGGATGTTTTTTATAATTCGATGAAAATTAACTGTCTACTTTAAAAAAAATTCTTTCAATGCAAACATCTCTGTAATTATTTTGAAATCACGAACTGTTAGTGACTAGAGTAAGAATCCTTGTCCTTCCAGAAAAGGCTCCCAGAGCTTACAAAAAACGTTTTGTCCTAATTGTACGTATAGTTATGGTTTGCTTTATAGCCTAAGAGCAAATTGACACTTACCTTTCATTTTGGTGTTGGGAAGGTCCTGCCATGTTCCCCTGATTTTAGGGCTTCAGTAATATATTTTCTCTTCTAATTATCTGTCGTAACCTAAAAGATCTTCTGTTTCCTTCAATTTATAAAAATATATTATATAATTTCTTATTATATTTTAAATATTAAATAGTCTATTATATATTTTGCTCTCAATTGTTTCCAGAAGAAGCAGTATAATGAAATCAATTGGTCTTGCTTAATCGCAATCGCCAACGCTTAATGTAACCAATCCCCCACTGCACTTCTTTCGTTGTTAGTTTATTAAACATTAAAATATGAGCAATATTTCCATTGAATTTGAACTCTTGTAAATGAGCGTACTAGAGGAATATCAATGTAGAATAATAATTGACATTTTCTGTGTTTTTATTAAGCTCTTGAAACTTCCATTTTCTTTAGAGCACGTTTCCTGTAGAGCGCTTTGATTTCCTTTACTATTCTTTCGGGCCCACTCCAGTAGAGCGATTGATATTTTTAAATTTATCCGATACTCGTGGTCGCATATGACCGTGTTGTTTAAAAGTGACCTTAAATAAATAAATAAATTAAAAAAAAGAGTTTTTCTGTTGAAAATCCGCTGTTTTCCGGCGCACAATTGCAATACTTTCTCTCCATAGAAAGTAAAGGTGAGAAAGTAAAAGTATTGGCTTTTGAATGCTTTTTCCTAGTTTCGAGTTTCTTTTCTCACTTCACTTAATTTTGTAATGGAACGAAATAACACGGTATAAAATACTTTTTCGGAGGAAAACATTTCCCCAGTAGTGTAATTTCATATTTCACGGTAAACATTTGAGACTTCACTTAATTCTGGTCACATGTTTACTTTAGAACATTCCCTTCGACAAAATGTGTTTCCGAAAATGCCCAGTTCTGGACATTCTCGGAATATTTATTTTCCATTTACAGAAAACTTATAGTTATAAAGCAACATAACAAGACAGTTTATAGTAAAGAGGCTTTTGTGGAAATTGCTGTCCAGAGAACCTGTTACTCCTGAAGAATCACTACACGATTTTGTTACATAGAATTCACTGTTTTTGTAATCCTCTTCTTATTAAAACTGTATTTGTCTTTAAGCAGTAAAGTGCATTTCTAATAATTTGAACAATTAAGTAGAATCCTCACAACTAATGCGAAGTTTGTGAACATTTTACAAACAATTTTTTAGTCAAATGACTCTTAGTATACGCTGTTTCGACCCATAGTAATAAGCAGCTGCGTGCGTACACTTGTTTGATAAAGAACGCATCACATCGTGTTTACTCTGTGATGGCAAATGACTGTGTTCTCCCTAGATGTTAACCAGCATATTGAATTAAAAGCACTTTACGTAATTAATAAAGAAATGTAATACTGTGAAACATCTGTTTTGTAGGCTTAATTGGAAACAATAAAATCTTTCTGACTCCACCAAATGACTCGTAAACTCAACAAATTTTACAGTATTGCAATTTTTCTTTCAGTACAACCCAGAGCAGAGAGAGCAACAACGTCGAGCGAAATGCACCCAAATATAAATCTTATAATATCGTAATATAATCTCCTCCCTCATACGTCATATACAGTTTTCACTCTTTTTTGACCAAATAAATCAAATCAAATGAAGTGACAACGCTCATCGGAATAACAATGACCATTTTGGGTCACGCGTTCGCCCAGAAAAGTGTGTCGACGAGAGATGCTAGAGCGTTTCGCAACGCGTTAAGGAATCTCATATGGTAGTGAACGCCGCGTATCTTGTGCGCAGAGACGAGATACAGCGGGCGGGAACTAAGTGGACGGGTGTGGAGCCGCCGCGGGAGTAGTTTTCCACTTCGACAGCCTCCTCGACCGGCGGCGGTGCGGCCACGCTGGTGGCGGCGGTGACGAAGACGACGAAGGCATTCACGCCGGCGGCAGTGGCCGAGTCCAGTTGCAATACACAGCCGCGATAGGGATGACTGGGCTGCTCGTGGTGATCTGGATGAAGCGCCGGTAGATTAAAAAGGCGGTGGGGGTGGTCAGTGGAGGGGGCGGGGCGGAACGGGCCAGACGAGCCGGGAAAGACGGAGGGTGGTAGCGGTGGCGACGGTGGTAGTCGCGGTGCGTCACCGGTGCTGCCAACTGGTTTCACGGAGGCGCTCGATAATTGTAGTCTCCGACCGAAGCGGCGGGTGGGGGATGGGGAGGAGGGGGCGTTAAAATATATGCCACGCGGCGGCGGCGGTGGCGGCGGTAGCAGATTTACGCGGTCGAACGCGTTCGGGCGAGCGAGGCGCGGCGGGCCACCAGCTCCGACAAATTGCCTCTCGCCCCGCCCCGCCCCGGTCGCCCACGCGCCCCGCTGACCCCGCCGCCCTCGCCGCCCCCGCCGCCCACGCCGCCCCGCGGGCTCCTCGCTGATGCAAGCGGCGGCGCAGGGCGGCGGCCGAGGCTGCCCTCTGACCCCGAGAGCAGATGTGCGCGCGAAGGAAGGATTCGACGGAAAATTGGGTTTCAGCGTACACTCGGGCAGGGTAGTATACTTCGATTTTTCAATAGTGGCCGATTGATCATTGATACATCTCCTGCCTTATAAAATGAATATTTCTGACAGTGGTAAGGGCATTTCTGAGAGAACGAGGTTTCGTTGATAAGGACGTTAGCGAATTAATTAATGAGATTCGTTTCATAAGGCAGGCGGTGTACCCGGTGACCCCGAAAGCAGATGTGCGCGCGAAGGAAGGATTCGACGGAAAATTGGGTTTCAGAGTACACTCGGTTAGAGTAGTATACTTGGATTTTTCAATAGTGGCCGATGAGATTAGGTCATTGATACATCTCCTGCCTTATAAAATGAATCTTTTTGACAGTAAGGGCATTTGTAAGGGAACGAGGTTCGTTGACAAGGACTTTAGCGAATTAATTAAAGAGATTCGTTTTATAAGGCAGGCGGTGTACCCGGTGACCCCGAGAGCAGATGTACACGCGAAGGAAGGATTCGACGGAAAATTGGGTTTCAGCGTACACTCGGGCAGGGTGGTAAACTTCGATTTTTCATTAGTGGCCTATGTGATTAAGTCATTGATACTACTCCTGCCTTATAAAATAAATCTTTCTGACAGTGGTAAGGGCGTATCTAAGGGAACGAGGTTAATTGATAAGGACGTTAGCGAATTCATTAAGAAAATTCATTTTATAAGGCAGGTGGTGTAACAATGACCTAATTTCATCGGACACTATAGAAAAATCGAAGTGTAAAGAAGAGGATAGACCACCCTTGGATTATCAAGGTAGTGGAGGTCGTTCACGGATTCAGATTGGCTGGGTTCGACCTTTGTATATGGAAATTGTGGTTGAAAATCAGGGCTGATTTGACATATGATGTAGCTCGCTAATTGCGATCAGTGAAGGCTAATATTTTTATGTCATGTCAATTGTTAATTAATCATAAATGTTTACGCAAAATAAAACTTTAGAAAATTGCATTTTTGAAGCTTGGTCCTTTCGGCGGACGTTAAAATAAATCACAAGAACTAATTTTCTCCACATGGTAGTAGAAACTTGTGTCGCAACTTCGCAACGTGTCGCAACTTCTCATCTTATCTCTTTTATAACTAATGACATTTTGCTATTCATAATTTATTTATTACAATATTTAATATAATTTTTATTAACTAATGTATGGTTACGAGAGTAATCGAGAACAAGGGGCAGGGCCTTTTTATTATGAAAAATTAAAAATAAACGGAAAAATTAAAAATGCAACAGTCTGGTTCAAGAACACGATAATTTAACACAATTTCCACAAACACACATCACATATAACTAGGGAGCGGGTTTTCTAGGATTTTGCATAATTTTGTTCATTGCTTCAGGGCTTAGCTAAGTGAAATTTCTTGGCATTTGATTACTGATGGATTCTATGTAGTCTAATATGTTCGAGCATATTTGGCCGATTTTTCCTGTTGGTGAATATTCGTGTAATTATGGGGACGTATTCTGCATATTTCGGTAAAATCGAGACATCTCTAAAACGTTACATCTTTTCATAGAATCTACTATTCATTTGTGAGCGTTCACTGATTAGATTAAGCTTGTCACAGTTTACTTTTTTCTTTTCTATTGATGATAAAATACTCCTACAGATGTAGGATATATCGTGATATTATATTTATTAAATCATGCAGAAGAAATGCAACAATATATTTCAAAGTGAATATTTACTTTAATTATTTCTCCTGCGAAGTAAGGTAGATTGTTTTATGTTTGCACATAAATAAATCTTTTCATATCAACTAAGTTTTTCCTGAATTTTATCAACAAAGGTTTATACAGGAAATAAAATATTGTTAATTTATATTGCACGTTAAAGTGTTTATTTCAGAATTTTTAGATCATAAATGCATATTTTTAATAGCATATTTCAAGATTTTTTTAGGGCGTAAAAATTCTCTCCCTACATATAACTACAGGCGTTGTGTTATTTCTCTTCTCATGAACACAAATATCATAACTCGAAAGATTGAACATGAGTCTCTTCTGAAATGGAAGAAAAGGATTTATATGCATCCTCGAATGACTGGCAATTGCAGTGAGTGAAGTAGTTGACACGATGCAGTAATGACATTATTTTCAACTTGCACAATACCTTTTTTAGTAATAGTACCTTTCTTAGTAGCTCGTTTAATAAAAAAATCCATGGTTACCTACTCTCTGCATCAATTCGAATTGAATTTCCATTTCACACCGATTCACACGTATGGCGGCTCACTTTGCGAACAGTTTTTCTGATAAATTTCTCTTAAATTTTATTCGAGCCTGATTGCCGCAATTTTCATTGCGTGTGACATTATTATAATAGGTCTATGTGTTTTTATTTTCAGAAATTCTAACTTAAATTTGTTTAAAATCTTCAATGCAATGTGAGGGTTCTGATGGAGCTCCCGATAACACATTTTTCGCTTAGACGTTTCGCAACAGGTGCGTACAAGCTGCTCTCATCGCTTAGTCTCCTGCATCCGCCTCTAAAATTAGTTGGAAGATGCGATAACACCTGGTCTCTAGAAGTTGTATTTAAGAATTGTGTTGAAAAGTAACGATTTCGACCGAAATTCGTGAATTGTCGCACAGGAGTTAACACCTTGATCGTTCAATTACATGTATCTTGTTATAACTGAAAATGAAAAAGTTTAATTTCCAAAAACGTTTTTCCTTTAAAATACTTCTGTGATTGCTTTGTTTGAAGTATCGTAGGGTTTGTTAAACTTTTTCTTATACCTTGCTCTTATTCAGTACTTTTTATAATGCTAATTATTCTCATCACACAATACGAATAAAATACAGTATAGTAGGATATCGATAAGCTATACGCAATCATGTCTCAACGAAGAAATTCAGGAGACGAGCTAATGCACCGACAACAAATGTTCATTAATATACGCAAGTCCTAAGAAGGTTACAGAACGAAGGCCCCACATCGCTGCTATTACCCAAGACACGGCATGTTAGTAGAGCCAAGAAAAGATGCAGGCACGTGATGACTCAATTTCTGTCCACGAGAACAACTTGGACATGTAAACGAATCCGGTAAGTAAAGTAAACCTTCGTACAGTCAAGTGAACATAAATTACCGCGTGTTAAGTTAGTTAATGCCTTATTTTACTTGGCGAGACTCGGGCCACCAGGTCCGCTCTTTCGTCTAACAATTTCGTTACGCTCCTTTCACCGTCTGGAGGGAAAAGAAGATATTACTCGGGCGACGAAACAATTTGGCTCAGAGGCTTATTTTAGGTTTGAGGATCGTTTACATGCAGTAAATCTACAACATGGATCAGCAAGCTTTACTTCCCCCCGAAGGATTTTTTTTCGCCCCAGTCATTATCTTCAATATATACAATGAAACCATGACGCACCACAGACGCTGAGTAGATATAACAAGAAAATCCGTATTTATTGTCTCTCTTTTCATTGACATCTGTGAATTTTTTCTGAACTACCTGCTGTAATTGAGCTTTGCCCTGTTGTGGTTAGGTAAATAGATTTTCTTCTTCTGCTACCATCCGTTGGCAAAAAACACGGCTCCAGCGTAAGACCTTGTCAAGGGACGAGCGGACGTGTGCCCAGCTGTGCAACTCTATTTGCACCCTGGGCCGCCCACAGCGCTTTAGCTCCGGTGGCAAGGCGCGGTTATTAAAAGCGCTGGCGGCGGCGGCGGCGGCGGCGGCGGCGACCGACCGGCCGCCCGACCCAGTTGCGCCCGCGCCCTCCCGCGGCCGCGCCCGAAAATACTCGCCTCTGGAGATAAGGCGGCGGGGGAAGTCCGCCCCGCGGCATAGAAGGAGATTTGCGGCTACATCGCTCTTGGCGGCGCTAATTTGGGAGTCGAGTATGGCCTACGGTTTGCGGTTGTGAACTGCTTCCGTGGGGCGTTTGTGCTCGAACTGCTTCCGTGGGGGTGGGACTGCGGTAAATAATGAATTTCGTGGCCTTTCTAAGTTATTTGATGCCCTCCAATAAGAACTGTGCTCACGATCGTCAACACACTGACATTGTCATGTGTAATTCCGACGAATTGGATAATTTATCCCCGAGAGGTAAAATTCCGCTGGTAAGTGTTTCTTGCCAGTCATCCGATGGCAGTGTCAATATTAACTGGCGAGTATTTACGCATCACCGACGACACTGACGTCCAATAACTGACAAGCTGCTAACTCGCAAGACGTTAACTGGCAAGATGTTAACTGTCGACATGTGAACTGGAAGAATGTTAACTGTCGAGATGTTAACTGACAAGATGTTCAATAGCAAGAAACAGTGTCCGCATAGAGTTACCTTTACGATAATTCAAGTTTGTCATCACTTACTTTCGTTCACACGTTCTCCACGCTGATAACAATGCTATTTTAACACGTGACGTGTCTGAGCATTTTTAAAGGCAGAGTTTTTTTGAACGGAGTTCTCCGTACGAAATGCATCTCAGAGCTGTGAAATCTCACAATGTTTAAAACGTGGGCTAAAATGTAGAACAATTGAAGATCTGTATTACATATTTTTCTTAAATTATCATACACTGAGGAAATACAGCATGCATTTTGTAACACATTTCTTTAAACGAAGTAAAAATATATTTCGTTATGGCGAGCCTTCTGCTCGTTGTCTTGAAGTTACTTTGCGACCTGTGAAAAGAATGACGAAGGCGCCGGGGTGATGGGGTTGCGGCAGGGCGTCATCAGCTGATCTCCCTCAACTGTTGCCCGAGCGGTGACAGCCTGCTAATTTACAGCGACTGGCGTCGGCTAATGCAGCACCTGTTCCCTTATCGGCGACATCTCTCGACCGCGTCGCACACTCGACCCGCCCTCGCCCCTCACCGCCTCCCCGACCAATCACGTCACGCGGCGGGACACACTGCACTTCGGAGAGTGATGTGCGGGCATGCAACACACTGTTTCGTAGCGTTTTAGTCAGATACGGTACGTCGTATCTGGAGGTTTGAAGTATGTCAGCAGATAATCCCCGATGACGGGAGAATTGGCATTTGAACATGCTGCATGCGCCGGTGTCTCGGACATATGGAAACTAAAACGTAGATAAAATGCTGAGGCGCATGCGGCATTAGGTAAAAATAAATGCGGGCTGAACCTTGTGCGAATAAAAGTTTTCAAACGTTGGTAAAGATATCAATCGAAAAGTGAACAAGATTAGTACAATACGTTGTCAACTAATGAAACGTTTACGTTCTGTTCGTGAACGTCAAATGTGATGAATATTATTTATATATTGTTGGTTTATTAGTCATCACTGAATTTTTGTGAATGTCACCCTTCATATTAACATAAGGGTACTTTTATGGATCACACATTCTATAGCTTCCGGAAAATCACAGAAACATACATCTAGACATACATGTAGTTTCCTAATTGTTGTTGCGTTATAATTCATATATCGCGTTGTTGCGTTGTTATATTCATATATCATTCATATATTCATATATATCATATTCATATATAATATTCAATATTCATCAATATTCATGCATAAATATTGATGTTCAACTACTACGTTTTCATATTTCACATGCACTATTTTTTAGTGTAATACAAATGGAAAGCTCTATAAATATTATCTTTATTAGAATGAGCTTCAGAGTGGGAAGAAAATCCAAGCCTGGAAATCCCGACAACGAAATAGAAGCGCATTCAAAATCGTAAAAGAATAAATTAAATATATTGACCATGGAATTGATCTGAGTTAAAGTAAAGATGATTTCACACATTTATCTGCAAGTTTTGTAAAATAAACCTTTTTAAAAGACAAATCGTGAAATCTCCATTTTTACAATGCATCAAATGCTGATATATTAGCTTAATGTCTTACTGGAGGCCCATTTTTCATGTTTCTGAAGATCAATATTTTAAGCACGACATTACTGTAATAAAATGAACGACTGTCTTTGTTTACGTTCACATTAATATATTGCAAACCTTGATATTTTCAAGTAAGCACGGTCTCTTGAATTGTAGATTGAGGTATTGAAATGGGTTTACAAGGAAATTCGATCGGATGTTATCGGCATCGTTACTCTCAAAACGGTGTTCGTGTGAATAGATCCCATCCCTGGCACATTACGCAATGTTCTGCAGAGAATAATGATGAGTTTCTTTGACTTCATTTCTTACGTTTTTGCGTTAATTAGGTTGTTATGTCACTGGACCTTCTACTAATTAGTGGTGATTTGTAGGTGCAATTGTATTTTGGTATAATACTTTTACGTAAATCCGTGAGACAACGATGTAAAAAATATAAAATTCAGTAATATTTATCAGTATTTTTCGATGAGTGCTCCCATTTTAATTGAGCTTAAGCAGTAATTGAAGTATAGCTTCAAGGTATTCAACAATATACCTTTTCATGAGATTCTTGCATTTTCTCAACTTGCTATTCGGAACGGCGTCGCCCGGTGGAAAATGGAGATAAAATAAATTTACCTCCAGAATGAGGACCTCAAGAACATTGCTGAGGTTGGTTAAAGTGAAATATTTATCTTTAATTTTTCTGCTCTTTCATTTATTTTAACGTCTTGTTCATTTCGTATCTTGAGGTTTTTTGTAAATACATTCCCCACATATTTTACGTCTGTTGCTACATTCTTATTTATGTTTTCTCGTCATGTGAGAGGCAAAACCCCCTTTCTTCTCTCCGAGCATAACGCTCATTTTTACGTTTCGGGGCGTATTTGTTTCCAGCAAATAGTCTAGACTACGATACGTGAACAGATTACTTATCGTTATCAGTAATATATTATTGTAGTGTTGTATCGCCATAGTACTGACTCCAGTGAACAGGATGGATGAAATTCGGGTTTTGGTACTTTTCTCACTCAATAAAGTTTACCAAAATTTTCTTGTTATATTTACTTCAAATTCTCTCTCGTTTTTCGTAATATTTCATTTTCAAACAAATAAATGCTCTGACCTCCCTCAGGTATTTCAGAGAATTTTCAAATATTCCACGCCTATTTACACACTCGGTACCGTCGGTTTGTGCTTCGCTGTTATTATGAGGTAACCAACATGTACTCAACTTCATTGCATTGCATTTGTTTTATCTGCCCTAGCATCTTTCAACCTTCGCCCGTTGGCACAGGTCGTCGCTTGCCAGCGCCGCACTCTGTGAGTTACGCCGTGCGACGTGTTAATTTATCTCCCGATAACGACTCATTAACCCAGATCAGCAACAGACGCTGCGGCGGCGGCCGGCGGCGGCAGTGAAACCGCACAACCTGTGGCCGACGCGGGGCGCAGTGGGCGTGGCGACGGGGGCGCGGGTAGGGGCCGGGGGCGAGGGCATGGGGCGGGGGCAAGGGGCGGAGGCAGGGGCAGGGGCAGGAGCAGGGGCGGGGGCGGGAGCAAGGGGCGGGAGCAAGGGGCGGGAGCAAGGGGCGGGAGCAAGGGGCGGGAGCAAGGGGCGGGAGCAAGGGGCGGGAGCAAGGGGCGGGAGCAAGGGGCGGGAGCAAGGGGCGGAGGCAGGGGCGGAGGCAGGGGCAGTGGCCGGGGCGGTGGCCAGGGCAGGGGCGGGGCGGGGACGGGGGAGGGGTGGATGGAAGGGAGACGGGAGCAGAGCGGCGGGGCGAGGGAGGGGTTTCTGGGCGAGACGAGGGAGGTGTGTGCGGTGGGGCACGGGGCCAGCCAAGTTTTGCAAGGCAGCTCCCCTCCACGTCGGGCCGCCCCGCGTCGCGATTCGCGCCTGTTCCTCGCGTGGGCTGTCAATGGCGCCTGCCTGCAACCGTCGCGCCTGCAGTGGAGAAGGCGCCGGCTTTCGCGGCCGACGTGTTTTACATATACTTCGACTTCTTTATAGTGTCCTTTGACAGTTCACCAGCTATTACAGTGTCATCCAATCGGGAGCATAAACGTCACAACAGTGACGTCACTACGGTGACGTTCAACCTCTCGATTGGATGACCCCGTAACAGCTGATGTACGTCAACA
>JAHLJT010009355.1:46886597-46911431 GCA_031308135.1 Acheta domesticus
CAATCCCCGATTTTTCATGTTTTTGATCTGTCAATTTAGGGAATTGTTTTACGACTTTGGAGAAGTGACTCCCCAATCCATCTGGCAACCCTGTAAACCGTTCAATATAAAATCAATTGTATTTTTTATTTGCGTCAATAAAATAATAATTTCATTCTCCTTATAGTATGTTTATTTAGTTCGTTAAATATATGCAAATGAAAAAGTTTAATGAGAAAGGCGGCCCATTAATGAAATTTCCTCTCCCCTTCTCTTGTTTTAGATTGCGCACACCTACGACTGCAAATTTCCCAACGAAGTACTTGGTTCATTAAAGGGACAAACTTACTTCGGAACCCCTTTTTTATCATAAAACTTTCCTGGTTCTTTCAAAGGTTGGTTTCTATCTTGTTTCTTTCAAAGACAATCGAGTGATATTTCAGCCCTAGCTATATAGTCGCTTTGCGGGTATGGATGACGCCAAGGAAACCTTTGTACTTTATCACACATTTCGAAATAAAAGTTATTTATATAGTAAGGGAGTTATAAAGGTTCTAATGAACGATTGGCGACAAAAAGCCCAAAGGCCTTTGGCTCGAGGGCTTTATTGTCGCCCCAAAATCATTAAAACCAATTAACGTCCGTGGTGCACAGAATGTTTTATTTTTGACCTAATTTTAATGATTCAGATTTACTTATTTACTACAGATGTATTAACTACAGATGTCAACTTGACTCGGTTTGTCTTTTCATATTTCCCTCCCATAATTCCCCCATAAAAGAACATGTAGTATCAATGAACTGTTTTCATATTTCCCTCCCAACCACAATAGTCTCGATCCAGGTAAGTTATGCAGTGAGTATCGAGCTCCGTATCGAAGGCAATAACAATCAGTAAAAAATAAAACATATGTAGTTCTGCGAAAACATTACTCGTACATGATTTTTAATGAAGTGCCCATTTAAAACAAGTGCTTACATTGAATAGGTGTTTTCTTTTAGCTTTATTTTTTTCATCTCAGATGTACTCGTTAACAAAATGCACAACCCTTGTTTCCACTATCGCGATTGCCAACGCAGCAGCATGCATAAATTAGAAATCCCTCCGAGCTCCGATTACATACATTTTTTTCATTACCCTTGATCGGCAGTTGTTGCCTTACAAAGGTTTTTATCCATTATTACATCAGTAACATTTTCATAACTTTTAGAGAGTTTTCCAAGGTGGGACCTCTTATTAACAGCTTGTTAATTTAACACTATGAAGATATATATATATATATATATATATATATATATATATATATATATATATATACAGCAAAAGAGTTTATATTCTGACCTTAATGTGAGAAGAACGGTTTGTAGTAATAATTAGTCTGATATGATTGCAATTTATGGAGGATGAAGGAGATCTTTGCTAATGTTGAGTCTTAATTCATGGGAAAAGGATTTGGTAGTTTTGCCAAGATTATATATTGTAGTAGAGGGGCAGGAGGGTAACAATGAATAGAATCTTAAGGATAATTTTGAAATCCAATTCTGAAAGGGTTCAATAGAACTTCGTTTTGAATTTGATGGTCCCTTATGGAGCTTTTAGTGCACTGCGTAGAAATTTATTATGAATTAGTTCCAGTTTATGTAATGTGATTTTTGGTCCCCATATTTATATACTTTGATTTAAACATAAGGTCTGTTGACGTACATCAGCTGTTACGGGGTCATCCAATCGGGAGGTTGAACGTCACCATAGTGACGTCACTGTTGTGACGTTTATGCTCCCGATTGGATGACACTGTAATAGCTGGTGAACTGTCAAAGGACACTATAAAGAAGTCGAAGTATATGTAAAACACGTCGGCCGCGAAAGCCGGCGCCTTCTCCACCGCAGGCGCGACGGTTGCAGGCAGGCGCCATTGACAGCCCACGCGAGGAACAGGCGCGAATCGCGACGCGGGGCGGCCCGGCGTGGAGGGGAGCTGCCTTGCAAAACTCAGCTGGCCCCGTGCCGCACCGCATACACCTCCCTCGTCACGGCCCGAACCCCTCCCTCGCCGCTCTGCTCCCGTCTCTCTTCCATCCACCCCTCCCCTGTCCCCGCCCCGCCACCGCCCCCGCCTCCGCCCATGCCTTCGCCCCTGCCTTCGCCCCTGCCTCCGCCCCTTGCCCCCGCCCCTTGCTCCCGCCCCTTGCCTCCGCCCCTTGCCCCCGCCCCTTGCCCCCGCCCCCGGCCCCTGCCCGCGCCGCGGTCGCCACGCCCCCTGCGCCCCGCGTCGGCCCATGTTGTGCGGTTTCACTGCCGCCGCCGGCCGCCGCCGCAGCGTCTGTTGCTGATCTGGGTTAATGAGTCGTTATCGGGAGATAAATTAACACGTCGCACGGCGTAACTCACAGAGTGCGGCTCTGGCAAGCGACGACCTGTGCCAACGGGCGAAGGTTGAAAGATGCTAGGGCAGATAAAACAAATGCAATGCAATGAAGTTGAGTACATGTAGTTACCTCATAATAACAGCAAAGCACAAACCCAGGTACCGAGTGTGTAAATACGCGTGGAATATTTGTCCCATGAAAATTCTCTGAAATACCTGAGGGAGGTCAGAGCATTTATTTGTTTGAAAATGAAAATATTACGAAAAACGAGAGAGAATTTGAAGTAAATATAACAAAGAAAATTTTGGTAAACTTTTATTGAGTGAGAAAAGTACCAAAACCCGAATTTCATCCATCCTGTTCACTGGAGTCAGTACTATGGCGATACAACACTACAATAATATATTACTGATAACGATAAGTAATCTGTTCACGTATCGTAGTCAAGACTATTTGCTGGAAACAAATACGCCCCCGAAACGTAAAAATGAGCGATATGCTCGGAGAGAAGAAAGGGGTTTTGCCTCTCACATGACGAGAAAACATAAATAAGAATGTAGCAACAGACGTAAAATATGAGGGGAATGTATTTACAAAAAACCTCAAGATACGAAATGAACAAGACGTTAAAATAAATGAAAGAGCAGAAAAATTAAAGATAAATATTTCACTTTAACCAACCTCAGCAATGTTCTTGAGGTCCTCATTCTGGAGGTAAATTTATTTTATCTCCATTTTCCACCGGGCGACGCCGTTCCGAATAGCAAGTTGAGAAAATGCAAGAATCTCATGAAAAGGTATATTGTTGAATACCTGAAGCTATACTTCAATTACTGCTTAAGCTCAATTAAAATGGGAGCACTCATCGAAAAATACTGATAAATATTACTGAATTTTATATTTTTTACATCGTTGTCTCACGGATTTACGTAAAAGTATTATACCAAAATACAATTGCACCTACAAATCACCACTAATTAGTAGAAGGTCCAGTGACATAACAACCTAATTAACGCAAAAACGTAAGAAATGAAGTCAAAGAAACTCATCATTATTCTCTGCAGAACATTGCGTAATGTGCCAGGGATGGGATCTATTCACACGAACACCGTTTGAGAGTAACGATGCCGATAACATCCGATCGAATTTCCTTGTAAACCCATTTCAATACCTCAATCTACAATTCAAGAGACCGTGCTTACTTGAAAATATCAAGGTTTGCAATATATTAATGTGAACGTAAACAAAGACAGTCGTTCATTTTATTACAGTAATGTCGTGCTTAAATATTGATCTTCAGAAACATGAAAAATGGGCTTCCAGTAAGACATTAAGCTAATATATCAGCATTTGATGCATTGTAAAAATGGAGATTTCACGATTTGTCTTTTAAAAAGGTTTATTTTACAAAACTTGCAGATAAATGTGTGAAATCATCTTTACTTTAACTCAGATCAATTCCATGGTCAATATATTTAATTTATTCTTTTACGATTTTGAATGCGCTTCTATTTCGTTGTCGGGATTTCCAGGCTTGGATTTTCTTCCCACTCTGAAGCTCATTCTAATAAAGATAATATTTATACAGCTTTCCATTTGTATTACACTAAAAAATAATGCATGTGAAATATGAAAACGTAGTAGTTGAACATCAATATTTATGCATGAATATTGATGAATATTGAATATTATATATGAATATGATATATATGAATATATGAATGATATATGAATATAACAACGCAACAACGCGATATGTGAATTATAACGCAACAACAATTAGGAAACTACATGTATGTCTAGATGTATGTTTCTGTGATTTTCCGGAAGCTATAGAATGTGTGATCCATAAAAGTACCCTTATGTTAATATGAAGGGTGACATTCACAAAAATTCAGTGATGACTAATAACCAACAATATATAAATAATATTCATCACATTTGACGTTCACGAACAGAACGTAAACGTTTCATTAGTTGACAACGTATTGTACTAATCTTGTTCACTTTTCGATTGATATCTTTACCAACGTTTGAAAACTTTTATTCGCACAAGGTTCAGCCCGCATTTATTTTTACCTAATGCCGCATGCGCCTCAGCATTTTATCTACGTTTTAGTTTCCATATGCCCGAGACACCGGCGCATGCAGCATGTTCAAATGCCAATTCTCTCGTCATCGGGGATTATCTGCTGACATATTTCAAACTTCCAGATACGACGTACCGTATCTGACTAAAACGCTACGAAACAGTGTGTTGCATGCCCGCACATCACTCTCCGAAGTGCAGTGTGTCCCGCCCGCGTGATGTGAGTGGTCGGGGAGGCGGTGAGGGGCGAGGGCGGGTCGAGTGTGCGACGCGGTCGAGAGATGTCGCCGATAAGGGAACAGGTGCTGCATTAGCCGACGCCAGTCGCTGTAAATTAGCAGGCTGTCACCGCTGGGGCAACAGTTGAGGGTGATCAGCTGATGATGCTGCAATCCCATCACCCCGGCGCCTTCGTCATTCTTTCCACAGGTCGCAAAGTAACTTCAAGACAACGAGCAGAAGGCTCGCCATAACGAAATATATTTTTACTTCGTTTAAAGAAATGTGTTACAAAATGCATGCTGTATTTCCTCAGTGTATGATAATTTAAGAAAAATATGTAATACAGATCTTCAATTGTTTCTACATTTTAGCCCACGTTTTAAACATTGTGAGATTTCATAGCTCTGAGATGCATTTCGTACGGAGAACTCCGTTCAAAAAAACTCTGCCTTTAAAATGCTCAGACACGTCACGTGTTAAAATAGCATTGTTATCAGCGTGGAGAACGTGTGAACGAAAGTAAGTGATGACA
Source organism: Acheta domesticus (assembly GCA_031308135.1). Classification (NCBI taxonomy): domain Eukaryota; kingdom Metazoa; phylum Arthropoda; class Insecta; order Orthoptera; family Gryllidae; genus Acheta; species Acheta domesticus. Next base: position 46,891,790 of record JAHLJT010009355.1, read on the forward strand.
AACTTGAATTATCGTAAAGGTAACTCTATGCGGACACTGTTTCTTGCTATTGAACATCTTGTCAGTTAACATCTCGACAGTTAACATTCTTCCAGTTCACATGTCGACAGTTAACATCTTGCCAGTTAACGTCTTGCGAGTTAGCAGCTTGTCAGTTATTGGACGTCAGTGTCGTCGGTGATGTGTAAATACTCGCCAGTTAATATTGACACTGCCATCGGATGACTGGCAAGAAACACTTACCAGCGGAATTTTACCTCTCGGGGATAAATTATCCAATTCGTCGGAATTACACATGACAATGTCAGTGTGTTGACGATCGTGAGCACAGTTCTTATTGGAGGGCGTCAAATAACTTAGAAAGGCCACGAAATTCATTATTTACCGCAGCCCCACCCCCACGGAAGCAGTTCGCCCACAAACGCCCCACGGAAGCAGTTCACAACCGCAAACCGTAGGCCATACTCGACTCCCAAATTAGCGCCACCAAGAGCGATGTAGCCGCAAATCTCCTTCTATGCCGCGGGGCGGACTTCCCCCGCCGCCTTATCTCCAGAGGCGAGTATTTTCGGGCGCGGCGCGGGAGGGGCGCGGGCGCAACTGGGTCGGGCGGCCGGTCGGTCACCGCCGCCGCCGCCGCCACCGCCGCCAGCGCTTTTAATAACCGCGCCTTGCCACCGGAGCTAAAGCGCTGTGGGCGGCCGAGGGTGCAAATAGAGTTGCACAGCTGGGCACACGTCCGCTCGTCCCTTGACAAGGTCTTACGCTGGAGCCGTGTTTTTTGCCAACGGATGGTAGCACAAGAAAATCTATTTACCTAACCACAACAGGGCAAAGCTCAATTACAGTACGTATTTTAGAAAAAAATCACACGGATCACAATAAACACGGATTTTCTTGTTAAATCTACTCAGCGTCTATGGTGCGTCGTGGTTTCATTGTATATATTGAAGATAATAACTGGGGCGAAAAAATCCTTCGAAGGCGAAGTAAAGCTTGCTGATCCATGTTGTAGATTTACTGCATATAAACGATCCTCAACCTATAGAAGCCTCTGAGCTAAAGTGTCTCATCGTCCGAGTAATACCTTCTTTTCTCTCCAGACGGTGAAAGGAGCATAGCGAAATTGTTAGACGAAAGAGCGGACCTGGTTGCTCGAGTCTCGCCAAGCAAAATAAGGCATTAACTAACTTAACACGCGGTAATTTATGTTCACTTGACTGTACGAAGGTTTACTTTACTTACCGGATTCGTTTACATGTCCAAGTTGTTCTCGTGGACAGAAATTGAGTCATCACGTGCCTGCATCTTTTCTTGGCTCTACTAACATGGCGTGTCTTGGGTAATAGCAGCGATGTGCGGCCTTCGTTCTGTAACCTTCTTTAGGACTTGCGTATATTAATGAACATTCGTTGTCGGCGCATTAGCACGTCTCCTGAATCTCTTCGTTGAGACATGATTGCGTAGAGCTTAATGATACCCTAACTATACTGTATTTTATTCGTATTGTGTGATGAGAATAATTAGCATTATAAAAAGTACTGAATAAGGGCAAGATATAAAAAAGTTGAACAAACCCTACGATACTTCAAACAAACAAAGTAATCACGGAAGTGTATTTTAAAGGAAAAACATTTTTGGAAATTAAACTTTTTCATTTTCAGTTATAACAAGATACATGTAATTGAACAATCAAGGTGTTAATTTCTGTACAACAATTTCCGAATTTCGGTCGAAATCGTTACTTTTTGAACACACTTCTTAAATAAAACTTCTAGAGACCAGGTGTTATCGCATCTTCCAACTAATTTTAGAGGCGGATGCAGGAGACTAAGCGATGAGAGCAGCTTGTACGCACCTGTTGCGAAACTTCTAAGCGAAAAATGTGTTATCGGGAGCTCCATCAGAACCCTCACATTGCATTGAAGATTTTAAACAAATTTAAGTTAGAATTTCTGAAAATAAAAACACATAGACCTATTATAATAATGTCACACGCAATGAAAATTGCGGCAATCAGGCTCGAATAAAATTTAAGAGAAATTTATCAGAAAACTGTTCGCAAAGTGAGCCGCCATACGTGTGAATCGGTGTGAAATGGAAATTCAATTCGAATTGATGCAGAGAGTAGGTAACCATGGATTTTTTATTAAACGAGCTACTAAGAAAGGTACTATTACTAAAAAAGGTATTGTGCAAGTTGAAATAATGTCATTACTGCATCGTGTCAACTACTTCACTCACTGCAATTGCCAGTCATTCGAGGATGCGTATAAATCCTTTTCTTCCATTTCAGAAGAGACTCATGTTCAATCTTTCGAGTTATGATATTTGTGTTCATAAGAAAGAGAAATAACACAACGCCTGTAGTTATATGTAGGGAGAGAATTTTTACGTCCTAAAAAAATCTTGAAATATGCTATTAAAAAATGCATTTATGATCTAAAAATTCTGAAATATACACTTTAACGTGCAATATAAATTAACAATATTTTATTTCCTGTATAAACCTTTGTTGATAAAATTCAGGAAAAACTTAGTTGATATGAAAAGATTTATTTATGTGCAAACATAAAACAATCTACCTTACTTCGCAGGAGAAATAATTAAAGTAAATATTCACTTTGAAATATATTGTTGCATTTCTTCTGCATGATTTAATAAATATAATATCAAGATATATCCTACATCTGTAGGAGTATTTTATCATCAATAGAAAAGAAAAAGTAAACTGTGACAAGCTTAATCTAATCAGTGAACGCTCACAAATGAATAGTAGATTCTATGAAAAGATGTAACGTTTTAGAGATGTCTCGATTTTACCGAAATATGCAGAATACGTGCCCATAATTACACGAATATTCACCAACAGGAAAAATCGGCCAAATATGCTCGAACATATTAGACTACATAGAATCCATCAGTAATCAAATGCCAAGAAATTTCACTTAGCTAAGCCCTGAAGCAATGAACAAAATTATGCAAAATCCTACAAACCCGTTCCCTAGTTATATGTGATGTGTGTTTGTGGAAATTGTGTTAAATTATCGTGTTCTTGAACCAGACTGTTGCATTTTTAATTTTTCCGTTTATTTTTAATTTTTCATAATAAAAAGGCCCTGCCCCTTGTTCTCGATTACTCTCGTAACCATACATTAGTTAATAAAAATTATATTAAATATTGTAATAAATAAATTATGAATAGCAAAATGTCATTAGTTATAAAAGAGATAAGATGAGAAGTTGCGACACGTTGCGAAGTTGCGACACAAGTTTCTACTACCATGTGGAGAAAATTAGTTCTTGTGATTTATTTTAACGTCCGCCGAAAGGACCAAGCTTCAAAATGCAATTTTCTGAAGTTTTATTTTGCGTAAACATTTATGATTAATTAACAATTGACATGACATAAAAATATTAGCCTTCACTGATCGCAATTAGCGAGCTACATCATATGTCAAACCAGCCCTGATTTTCAACCACAATTTCCATATACAAAGGTCGAACCCAGCCAATCTGAATCCGTGAACGACCTCCACTACCTTGATAATGCAACGGGTGGTCTATCCTCTTCTTTACACTTCGATTTTTCTATAGTGTCCGATGAAATTAGGTCATTGTTACACCACCTGCCTTATAAAATGAATTTTCTTAATGAATTCGCTAACGTCCTTATCAATTAACCTCGTTCCCTTAGATACGCCCTTACCACTGTCAGAAAGATTTATTTTATAAGGCAGGAGTAGTATCAATGACTTAATCACATAGGCCACTAATGAAAAATCGAAGTTTACCACCCTGCCCGAGTGTACGCTGAAACCCAATTTTCCGTCGAATCCTTCCTTCGCGCGCACATCTGCTCTCGGGGTCAGAGGGCAGCCTCGGCCGCCGCCCTGCGCCGCCGCTTGCATCAGCGAGGAGCCCGCGGGGCGGCGTGGGAGGCGGGGGCGGCGGGGGCGGCGGGGTCAGCGGGGCGCGTGGGCGACCGGGGCGACGGGGCGGGGCGGGGCGGGGCGAGAGGCAATTTGTCGGAGCTGGTGGCCCGCCGCGCCTCGCTCGCCCGAACGCGTTCGACCGCGTAAATCTGCTACCGCCGCCGCCGCCGCCGTCGCCGCCACCGCCGCCGCGTGGCATATATTTTAACGCCCCCTCCTCCCCATCCCCCACCCGCCGCTTCGGTCGGAGACTACAATTATCGAGCGCCTCCGTGAAACCAGTTTGGCAGCACCGGTGACGCACCGCGACTACCACCGTCGCCACCGCTACCACCTCCGTCTTTCCCGGCTCGTCTGGCCCGTTCCGCCCCGCCCCCTCCACTGAGCACCCCCACCGCCTTTTTAATCTACCGGCGCTTCATCCAGATCACCACGAGCAGCCCAGTCATCCCTATCGCGGCTGTGTATTGCAACTGGACTCGGCCACTGCCGCCGGCGTGAATGCCTTCGTCGTCTTCGTCACCGCCGCCACCAGCGTGGCCGCACCGCCGCCGGTCGAGGAGGCTGTCGAAGTGGAAAACTACTCCCGCGGCGGCTCCACACCCGTCCACTTAGTTCCCGCCCGCTGTATCTCGTCTCTGCGCACAAGATACGCGGCGTTCACTACCATATGAGATTCCTTAACGCGTTGCGAAACGCTCTAGCATCTCTCGTCGACACACTTTTCTGGGCGAACGCGTGACCCAAAATGGTCATTGTTATTCCGATGAGCGTTGTCACTTCATTTGATTTGATTTATTTGGTCAAAAAAGAGTGAAAACTGTATATGACGTATGAGGGAGGAGATTATATTACGATATTATAAGATTTATATTTGGGTGCATTTCGCTCGACGTTGTTGCTCTCTCTGCTCTGGGTTGTACTGAAAGAAAAATTGCAATACTGTAAAATTTGTTGAGTTTACGAGTCATTTGGTAGAGTCAGAAAGATTTTATTGTTTCCAATTAAGCCTACAAAACAGATGTTTCACAGTATTACATTTCTTTATTAATTACGTAAAGTGCTTTTAATTCAATATGCTGGTTAACATCTAGGGAGAACACAGTCATTTGCCATCACAGAGTAAACACGATGTGATGCGTTCTTTATCAAACAAGTGTACGCACGCAGCTGCTTATTACTATGGGTCGAAACAGCGTATACTAAGAGTCATTTGACTAAAAAATTGTTTGTAAAATGTTCACAAACTTCGCATTAGTTGTGAGGATTCTACTTAATTGTTCAAATTATTAGAAATGCACTTTACTTCTTAAAGACAAATACAGTTTTAATAAGAAGAGGATTACAAAAACAGTGAATTCTATGTAACAAAATCGTGTAGTGATTCTTCAGGAGTAACAGGTTCTCTGGACAGCAATTTCCACAAAAGCCTCTTTTACTATAAAACTGTCTTGTTATGTTGCTTTATAACCATAAGTAATCTGTAAATGGAAAATAAATATTCCGAGAATGTCCAGAACTGAGCATTTTCGGAAACACATTTTGTCGAAGGGAATGTTCTAAAGTAAACATGTGACCAGAATTAAGTGAAGTCTCAAATGTTTACCGTGAAATATGAATTACACTACTGGGGAAATGTTTTCTCCGAAAAAGTATTTTATACCGTGTTATTTCGTTCCATTACAAAATTAAGTGAAGTGAGAAAAGAAACTCGAAACTAGGAAAAAGCATTCAAAAGCCAATACTTTTACTTTCTCACCTTTACTTTCTACGGAGAGAAAGTATTGCAATTGTGCGCCGGAAAACAGCGGATTTTCGACATAAAAACTCTTTTTTTAATTTATTTATTTAAGGTCACTTTTAAACAATACGGTCATAAGCGACCACGAGTATCAATTTACAATTCACATAAGATACATTGATAATTCATATAAGATACATACTTTTTTATAATTATTCTATTATTTATAAAACTTTTGAGTGGTTGTACTGGATAAGATGTAGGTAAAAGGTAAAGGAGGGTCTTTATAATAATATGTTAATTTTTGAGATTTTTAAGAGTTGTAAGATTTTTATAGTCTTCTGGGGCTGAGAAAGAGTTGAATAGAGTCGTTTAAGTTTGAGGACTGCCTTATATGGGCTAATTCAGGGCACTCCGGAATAATATGCGATGTAGATACTTGGGATCCACATTTAGGGCCGGAGAAAAATTCTTATTGCCGGGCTTTCTTGCGTAAAATTGGATAAATCTTGTACATACATATAGTAGATTACTTCCTTTAACATATTGTACAGTCATAATACATGTCATATATGCTTTTTGGTTCCTGATTTCAAAAACAAAAAACAAAAAAAAACATTTACGGTAAAATGTCTGTCTGTGGTCAACGCTCTGCATAAACTGTTCAGTTGATTTTCTAAAAAACTGACATTCCTGGACCGATTTAAATGAACTCGAAGCACTCTTAATTTGAAACGGATATTTTGATTTTGGGAATGCTTTTTGGGAATTGATTTTGGGAATATGCTACACCTCCCAACATGTTAAAAATTTCTTCCAAAATATGTCCAATTTTTGTACTAAATGTGTTCTCGGTTAGCGTAAAGGACGCCTAAGAAAACGGTGCGTGTCTCATTTTTTTTAATCCCTGATATTTCGAAAATTGCTTATGTTCAAAACGTTTTTTTCTGTATGCGACTTCATAACACTACAATATTGAAGAGAGATTTTTCCTGAATGAAATCTGATGTTCAAAGAGAGATCTTGAAATAAGATAATGTACAATTTTTCAGAATGTGAGAATTTTTTGCGTAATTTTACACGTTTATTTTCTAAAAACGGCTCTAATTTGTTTCTTTAATTTTTTCACACATAAAGCAAAGGACGCCTAAGCAAATGGTACAGATCTCATTTTAGAAAAACCTCCTGCATTTTCGAAAATTGCAAAAGTTAGAAATGGTGCGAGAAAGTTTGTGGAGTTGAAGCACGATTACTTTTACGAAATATAATAAATGCTCGTATTTTGTCTAGACATTCTAAATAAAGAATCAGTCATTTTACTTCATAATCAAGTTAAATCTAAGAAAAGCATTAACAATAGTACGTACTTCAAATCAACTTCAATGCAACTTCAACTGCACTTCAAATCTTCCAGTAAGAAAAAACAATTATTATTAAATTACATTATCCTAGCTCTCTATACATCACGTTAGGCATCTGTCAACGGATAAATTTAAAAATATCAATCGCTCTACTGAAGTGTGCCCGAAAGAATAGTAAAGGAAATCAAAGCGCTCTACAGGAAACGTGCTCTAAAGAAAATGGAAGTTTCAAGAGCTTAATAAAAACACAGAAAATGTCAATTATTATTCTACATTGATATTCCTCTAGTACGCTCACTTACAAGAGTTCAAATTCAATGGAAATATTGCTCATATTTTAATGTTTAATAAACTAAACAACGAAAGAAGTGCAGTGGGGGATCGGTTACATTAAGCGTTGGCGATTGCGATTAAGCAGGCCAATTGGTTTCATTAAACTGCTTCTTCTGGAAACAAATTGAGAGCAAAATATATAATAGACTATTTAATATTTAAAATATAATAAGAAATTATATAATATATTTTTATAAATTTGAAGGAAACAGAAGATCCTTTAGGTTACGACAGATAATTAGAAGAGAAAATATATTACTGAAATCCTAAAATCAGGGGAACATGGCAGGACCTTCCCAACACCAAAATGAAAGGTAAGTGTCAATTTGCTCTTAGGCTATAAAGCAAACCAGAACCATACGTATAATTAGGACAAAACGTTTTTTGAAAGCTCTGGGCACCTTTTCTGGAAGGACAAGGATTCTTACTCTAGTCACTAACAGTTCGTGATTTCAAAATAATTACAGAGATGTTTGCATTGAAAGAATTTTTTTTAAAGTAGACAGTTAATTTTCATCGAATTATAAAAAACATCCCTTATTCCTCGAAAAAGCAACCGCGTGTCATTTCCATGGGAACTAATTTCACAGGCAACTTGGTTGAACGAAAAGAGACGGAAACTGTCAAAGACACGCCAGCTCTCTCTTTGCCTCCCGTGTAATTGCCTCCCTTCAAAGCTCCGAAATACTTGTTGACGTGTGCTTTACAAAATTGACCTACATCTCTCCTCCTGAGTTCATGGAGCACACATATTCAAGTTCCGCATGGTACATCTCAACTCAAAGACATACAAACTGCCAACTCACCTATTACTATTTATTTCTATTTTGCTGCGGCCGGAAATAGTGATGTCCTTGTCTCTCTTTACCTCACTTCTTCTGTCTCACCTTTCCATCTCACTTTCTCCTCACTCTCTCTCTCTCTCTCTCTCTCTCTCTCTCTGTGCCTCTTCTGCCACCCCTTTTTGTCCCTCTCCCCCTCTCTCTGATCCTGTCACTGATCCTGTCACTGATCCTCTCTCTGATCCTCTCTCTGATCCCCTCTCTGATCCCCTCTCTGATCCTCTCTCTCCCCTTCTCTCTCTTCTATCTCTTCTTCTATCTCTCCACTATATCTCTTGCTGATCTGCTGTCCTTTGATCCCCAGTCATTCTAGGCTCCTTAGAAACACATTCTGTCGCATGTTCAGCAATGATGGAATCATCAATCGTGGATTAATGAGTGATACATAATGTGAATGATCGAATGGAACGAAATATAAGTATGTACAAGAATGAAACGTAAAATGTGCAAATATGATATACGTCACTACATTGTGTAATTCTTAAAATGCCGAAAATCTAGAAAATAAATATTTAGTCAACCAACCAATCGCTCCTCCTCCCTATACCTCTCTCTCCATCTCCAATCCTTCCACCTCCATCTTCCTTTCTCCATCTGACTTTCTCTCCTCTGTCTCTTCTACTACCATCACCCCACCTTCTACAGAGACAATTTCTCGTCAGTTCCTTCCTGGCACGAACGCCCTCGGCCTCGCTTCTCCGCCACTATATTTTGAATTTTATTTGTACGGGCGGCTGATTCCAAGAGCGGGCAGCGTACGGTCGATCTGCGCCACTCTCCACGCAATATTGCAGCATCGAGCGGGTGGATTCAGGCGTCCGCCTTGCTGAAAAAATGGACGATGGTGGCGTAGCAGATGACACACGCAGGGCACTGCACTGGATACAGGGAGTCCGTCCTAGTAAGGGTCACTCCCGTAACTTCTAATCGCGTCCCGACATCGAAATGCAATTTTCGCTCCACAAGGCGGAATCGTGAGGCAAGTAATGTGCTGTAGAGATATTGTTCGATATATTTTTAGATTTCGAGAAATTTAATCATCTTTGATTTTTAATGGAACCAGTATTTTTCTTACTAACAATAGATAGATCGTAAATAGATGAGTGCAATGATGTAAGATGTGTTAATGTTTTGATAGTATTTTGAGTATAAAATTATACTTTCTGGCATGTGATTAAATGTCCAAGATTTCCTGTAGCAGCCCTGCGCGGTAGATCAGTATTTGTGGATTCCAGACGCGATTACTGGATGTGGTAAGTGGTACTATGAGGAGCTAAACAGTCTCTTGAAAATACCCATGCCTTGAGCGAGGTCAACACGTAGTCATCGAGTACGCATTCTTAAATTTAACTAAGCTTCCTCGGCAATTATCTTTTTATTTATCAATGGAAATGGAAATCAGTAAAAGTGATTACTGTTCCACGCCTACATTTCTTTTTCATTTTTACCAGAATATTTTTTCAAGTTCTAGGTCGCTCTCTCCCTATCTATCTCTTCCTCTCTCTCTCCCCCTCCCTCTCCATCTCTTCCCCTTCCCTCTCTCCTCTCTTCCTCTCACCGTCTGCTTCTCTTCCTCTCACCGTCTGCTTCTCTTCCTCTCACCGTCTGCTTCTCTTCCTCTCACCCGTCTGCTTCTCTTCCTCTCACCGTCTGCTTCTCTTCCTCTCACCGTCTGCTTCTCTTCCTCTCACCGTCTGCTTCTCTTCCTCTCACCGTCTGCTTCTCTTCCTCTCACCGTCTGCTTCTCTTTCTCTCACCGTCTGCTTGTCTCTCTCACTCCTTCCGTCTCTCTCACTCCTTCCGTCTCTCTCACTCCTTCCGTCTCTCTCACTCCTTCCGTCTCTCTCACTCCTTCCGTCTCTCTCACTCCTTCCGTCTCTCTCACTCCTTCCGTCTCTCTCACTCCTTCCGTCTCTCTCACTCCTTCCGTCTCTCTCTCTCCTTCCGTCTCTCTCTCTCCTTCCGTCTCTCTCTCTCCTTCCGTCTCTCTCACTCCTTTCCGTCTCTCTCACTCCTTCCGTCTCTCTCACTCCTTCCGTCTCTCTCACTCCTTCCGTCTCTCTCACTCCTTCCGTCTCTCTCACTCCTTCCGTCTCTCTCACTCCTTCCGTCTCTCTCACTCCTTCCGTCTCTCTCACTCCTTCCGTCTCATCTCACTCCTTCCGTCTCTCTCACTCCTTCCGTCTCTCTCACTCCTTCCGTCTCTCTCACTCCTTCCGTCTCTCTCACTCCTTCCGTCTCTCTCACTCCTTCGTCTCTCTCACTCCTTCCGTCTCTCTCACTTCCTTCCGTCTCTCTCACTCCTTCCGTCTCTCTCACTCCTTCCGTCTCTCTCACTCCTTCCGTCTCTCTCACTCCTTCCGTCTCTCTCACTCCTTCCGTCTCTCTCACTCCTTCCGTCTCTCTCACTCCTTCCGTCCTCTCTCACTCCTTCCGTCTCTCTCACTCCTTCCGTCTCTCTCACTCCTTCCGTCTCTCTCACTCCTTCCGTCTCTCTCACTCCTTCCGTCTCTCTCACTCCTTCCGTCTCTCTCACTCCTTCCGTCTCTCTCACTCCTTCCGTCTCTCTCACTCCTTCCGTCTCTCTCACTCCTTCCGTCTCTCTCACTCCTTCCGTCTCTCTCACTCCTTCCGTCTCTCTCACTCCTTCCGTCTCTCTCACTCCTTCCGTCTCTCTCACTCCTTCCGTCTCTCTCACTCCTTCCGTCTCTCTCACTCCTTCCGTCTCTCTCACTCCTTCCGTCTCTCTCACTCCTTCCGTCTCTCTCACTCCTTCCGTCTCTCTCACTCCTTCCGTCTCTCTCACTCCTTCCGTCTCTCATCACTCCTTCCGTCTCTCTCACTCCTTCCGTCTCTCTCACTTCCTTCCGTCTCTCTCACTCCTTCCGTCTCTCTCACTCCTTCCGTCTCTCTCACTCCTTCCGTCTCTCTCACTCCTTCCGTCTCTCCCTTTGTCTCTCTTTCTCTAACCCTTTCTCTGTCTTTCTGTCCCTCCCTCTCTTTCTGTATCCCTCCCTTTCTCTTTCTCTGTTACTTCCCCTTAATTTTTACTTTCCTTTTCTCTCACACTATTTCTCTTCTCTTTAACTATGTAAGCGTTAATTTTGTAGTCTGGAATTAGTATCGTAAGTGTAGTACAAGAGATCCGGTGATAGACCTACTCGGCGCCCAGACCGCCGCAGCATCTTGCAGATATTCTTCCACATAACTGTCCTAATTTGATTGATTGATGATTTGGGGCGCGCCAACACCTGGGGTTATTAGTCGCGTAGGTGTAGTGTATGTTTATACTTGAGAGGTGGCGGTGATCTTCCCCTGCTGGAGTAGTGAAGTTCTGGCACCGACTTATCCGTAGGCTACTGGAGTTTCTCCATGTATCTCCCACCAGCGGGGCACTACCCCGAGTAGGACAAGCTTTAAGTTCCCGACCGGTCTTCCAGCGTTTTAGTCTAGTGCATATAAGTGTGTGAGTGTGTGTGTGTGTTAGTAAGGGGGTGAGGAAGAGGGAGGAAAGATAGCGCGCGGTTCGTGGCCCGCTAAGTTAAGGTACTGTTAAGGCTCTGTCATTCGCCTGGAGTTGATCGTAGAAACCACTGAAATCAACCTATCAAAGCAGCCGGCCGCTAAAATTCTCCTTCAGACAGTGACTGAAATCGACCTAGCTATCAAGCTAGTCGGAAATCCTGCCACCGTCGGATCTCGATCCTGGGAGCTCCAGGCCAGAGGCACTGCAGTGACATCAGCTGATGCCCTGAGCCACCTCTTCCGTTACCTGCCCAGCGTTACTCTGTCCCAACCGGGACAATCTCTAGTCTCGACACGCGTGTTAGTGTAGGCGGCGCTTGGGAGCGCTGAGGCCGCAGTGAGCTTGTTTTTGTATGCCCCCGTGCGCCGCAGGGATCCTCTGCTGATGACCCTGCGATGCTGCGGGCCATCTGGTAAAAGGCCATCATTACCCAATCCTGCTTACTTACCCTACAGGCGATACTGAAACTGCTTTATCGCATCCGCAATCACCCAAGCACCTTAAGAACACATTCTGGTCCATCTTCCGAATCACGAGTAATATGCGATGTACTACGATGAAGGAAATGTCAGTCGCGTATTGTGGCGTCACAGTTCCTCTCATCTCACCCACCGTGTGTTTTTCGGAGTATATTTAACTATTAAGTTTATACAAGTAACCCACATACCGAGGGAAGACATTTGTGAAGACATTAAAAATTACTTCGCTGGCCATTTCACGTGATTTGTGGCTTCTGCTTCGCACATCACCGGGAGGGTCGCGCCACCGAGGTAGCAAAGGCTCCTCCGTCGAGAGAGATCAGCGTTACCACGTCACTTACAATAAAAAAAGCAGGTGTAACAGCTTCCTTGCAACAGTCAGAGATTCGCTAGCAGGTCCTAGTAGAGAGCGTTGTGGTGGCTGCAGACGCGGGCAGCCAAGATCGTACGTAGACTATTTCGAATCATCGGAACAATGACCCTGTAGCATCTATATTAGGAAGATAAAAGCAGAATTCTGGTTAACCTTTTATTTCGTTTTGGTCGTTCAATATGCATCAATTACCATGATTCAAAGAAAAATTAATTTATCGCTATGCCTGTTTTAATTAAAATTTGAGAAATATCAAAATACACTTCAAATAAAATCATTCATAATTCTAGACTCCAAACTTGAGTGTCGTCTATGCCCTTAAAGTTTTAGAACGTATTATTTTCAACAGCTTAGAAAGCCAATACTTTGCAATGAGTAATCCTTTATAACAGAAGTGAAAATCGAATAAAGAAATATGTGCGCAAATTATGTTCCAAGTAACCTAATTGATATTTTTGCGATACATTTTGTTTTTCATAGTTGAATTAATTGTTTCAAGTTCGTGGAAAAAAATGTGTATTTCAATGTACAAGGCTCGGAAAAAATGTTTCCTTTCTCTTTTATGATAGGAAGAAACGAACGTCGAACATTCCGTTTCTTGATCACATTCAGTATTTCAATATACCATCTTTCTCCGAGCGCACGATATTGCCAAAAGCATGCGCCTCAGAATGCTTTTGTTGTCAGCAATAAAACACGTCAGTATATGTGACATTTTAGTTTTCCTGTTTTCCTTTAGGAACGATCTCCGTCGTTCTCCCGATCACTCTTCTGAAACTCAACTTCGTGACCCGTCCCATTTGAGCATTTTCAGTATTTTTCCGTAGGAATATTTGTGAAAAGGCTATCAGAGAAAAGAATGTTGCTGCAAACAAGTGTTACAGATAAAAAAATCGACTTGGCAGCAACAACTTGGTATTAACACAAGAGTCTAGGAAATCACAAAGTCCAGAAAGCAAGTTCTCAGAGAGGTGACATTTTAAAATAAAAATACGATCTTCCAGCTGAAACCTTTTCTAAAGAGATGTTCTAAAAACTTAAAACTACTAACTAGTTCGGTACTTGGTGTGTAAATGTCAGGAGTATGCATAAGCGCATGGTATACCTTAGGCCCTTATAGTTCTAGGAGTCTTTATTATTTTATGTTCCATTTTGAATTTGAAAGAGAAATTTTTGGAGACAACCTCTTTGATAAAAATAAGTTTATTAATAAACAGTACACAGTTAATATACACATTTTAAAATAACCATTTATGATATTATACACAGCTTATAAATACGAATCATTATTCAAATTTATAAATACAAAACGTTAATAGCTATGTTCAGAAAATAGAAGGAATAACAAATAACAAGAGTTTATTTTATCAATATTTGTAGAATCCAAAACCCAAATCGTACCAAAAACAAGCCAGTTAACTATATACTAAGAAAAATACTAAGTCCGAAGAACAGTTGTGGTAACCCCATGCCCCTGTAGTACAGCGTAGTACACCAACTCATTGACAGAATCACCTATGGAACAGTTCAACTTAGGTATTTCGGTCTCTCAACTCGATTACACTCTTCCCATGGCGCTCTCTGACTTTGCATACCCCCAGGCTTCTGCATACCCCTTTCTTCTGTAGCTCGCAGTTCGCCTGCATTCGATAAACTCGCTTCGTCACTGGCCGCATATATACTTCATAAACGTCGCGCAGTCTCTTCACCGCGAGCGTATTTAACTTCCATCACTCCCGAAACAATAATATTCTTTGTAAGATTAATTTTATTATTTTCTAGTCTGAATCTTCCAGAAATATAAACTTTTGGTTTGACATATTTCACGTTCGAGTGCGCGTCATAAGACTGGTCTTGAAACCTATGAATTAAATGAAACGAAATGCAAACTAGTGGTGCTAAAAACAGCACGTATCTTATCGCCCGCACTTTCACGCATAATCAAATTTTCGAAAAATTTTGCATGACCTTATTTCAAAATCTGTCTTTAAGGAACAGATTTCATAAGGGATAAAATCTATTTTTAATATTTTAGTTCTCGGAAGACTCCTAAAAAATTCTCAACTTTTGCAATTTTCGAAAAATCAGTTTTTCCAATGAACATGATACTTGCACGTCCTTTACACTATCCAACTTTCTTAAACTCCCTTCACCCTTAAACGTCCAACACACTATCCAACAACACAATTGAATAAAAAACGATGGCGCCAGTTTTTGGAAATTTGGAAAATGTTCCAGGGCCTTCATGTAAAGTACCGCCCAAAACTAAACTACCGGTTTCAAACTCAAAAGGACCGCGACATCAGTCAGATCGATTGGTAAATGTCAATTTTGGAGAAACTCGGCTGAACGGTTTAGCTATTAGAGTTGTTCACGGATAGACGGACGGACAAACAGGCGGACGGACAGAGAGACGTTTTGCCGTCATTCAATTTTTCGGGATCAAGGACTCACAAAACATGGATTCTGGATACACCACGTGTTAGAGGATTTTCTTTTTCTAAATTGAGCACCTGCATTTATCCACTTTTTCGTTGCCTGAAATAAGAGTTTTCTGCTGAAAATTCGCCATTTTTTCGCGCAGCTTTACATAAGTTTCTCTCTACTCCGTAGCGAGATAGTAAAAAGTATTGGTCACTACATGCATGCCTTGCACCGGCCGACATACCGATTGCACCGGCCTACAAAAGAAAACTTTTGGAAATTTGATTTGAAAATATCATCTGATCTTCATATTTTTTGGTGTGCTGAAACTGAAAGTGAGGTCAGTTTTTCTCTATCACGTACAGATTTTTTCAATCTCAAGTTCAATCTCTAAAGATAGCAGTTATGACGACATAAGAAAACAGAATTGGCTGACAGTTTTTATTTATTTACAAGTTATTAACAATACCAAATTCATTGTTTCGTACTGATATAAGCTTGCCAGAGTAAACAATGATGCAAATTTAATTGTAATTTTGTGAAAAACGTGTTATTTTCTCCTGGAAACTTCTTCCTGTATACGTCTGGTAATATGACTTTTCAGGTGTTTGACGATGTAGCGTCCAGCAATAGTCCGCCATCGTGTTCACATTCCATCCCCTTGATGTCCTGATGGAACCTTTCCCCTTGTTCTTCACGGATGTTCCCCAAGTTTTCTGGGAAATTGTTCACATGCGAGTATAGGAAGTGAACATTCTATCTCATGTGGCAACCTAGCATTTGAAATGCCTTCAGCATGCGTTCCACAATACATCTGTAGCATGCGTTCCACAATACACATAAATCATTTACGTTACCAAGGAAATTGTTAACAACCTCTTCAAAATAATTCTAGGCTTCCCTCACCTCATCCATGGTCTGAGCAAAATGTGGATTTGAGAAAAATTGTCTAATGTCTGGGTCTACAAAGATTCCTTCTTTTATCATAGCGTCATTTAAACCAAGAAACATGGAGCATTAGTACTTGAAACATTCAGTTTCTTTATTGTGATGAAATCTGTTATATTTCTTTGGTACTTCTTGATTGTGTACTTACAACAGATCAAATAGAAATAGTATGGACTGGTACCACAATGCCGATCAGACTATTTTCAAAATGCACTTTCAAACTTCAGAATAGTTTTTTCAATTGACACTACTGGACTGGGAGAATGAGCAACAAATTGGGCTCCAATTTCCATATATAACCATTTCCATCTTGATTAACTTTAGAAGGGGACTACCGAGAAAAGATAACAATTACCTTCGAATCTGAACAGAAACTTCAAGACCACACTACCTATTCAGGCAGAGTGTTATTAGAACATAATAAGTGTTTAGAATGCTAGAAATCGTTTAAGAAAAATATTGGTTACAAATGTAAATACGTGCATATGCTACAAAATAGGAATTATGTTCATGGAATTGAAAAAAGTATGTACGTGATGGAGAAGGACGGACTTCATATTCGTTTTCAGCACGCCAAAAAGCATAAAGATTAGCCAAATTTATCAAATCAAATTTTTGGTTGTAGACCTGTGTTATAAGCCCACCTTGAACCCAATCAATTCTACGTTCGTGCATTTTTTTTATTTGTGCGCGTCCGAGACAAGTTATAATTTTCCTCAAATAGTGCGTATAACATATAAAACATATGGGTCAACGGAAGCTTTACCGCACGCATATTCGATACATATTTCGTCCTTTCAGACAGATAACAATGTGAAGCAGCATGGCTTTGACGCCACTCATATTCGAAGTAATTTAGAGATGATGGAAATACTAGAAACTTGAAATTCTAGGAAATACCCATTGCTGAATGGTATAAATACTAAGCAAATCGTTGCAAGCGCTTTGCACGCCTGAACTGTCGTGCGCAGGCCACATAGAAAGCGAGCACAACGTGGAATGCCGGTGCACCATTGCTACACACGGAGATTGTAAACTCAAATAGTAAAGGAACAACAGGCAGATAGTATTGAGTCCATTCTTAACGTCGTTATTGCTTATGATAATATGTAGTGAAATGATATCCAAGAGGCTTAAGTTGCAGCAAATAAGCGTCTTTAGAGGTTGTTTTATATGTGTCTTCAAAAGCTTTCATGGACAAGGATTAGAAACTTCCGTAAAAACGAGAAACGTACACATGTTTCTCATTAAGTCTAGAACTCATTCTTAATCACTGTCTTTTTAATCTTGAATCCAATCGTTTTATTTTAAAATTGGCTTCTCAGGAGAGTAAAAAATAATAAATAAAATAATGAACGACTACATATCACGTTAAAATAAGGAAGCAATTAAGTTGGTATTTGGTATTGCAGTAATGCAAGGTAAAAGCCTAAAAAAAGACCATTGTTCTTTTACGATAAATATATAACAAAACTTATTCTCAAATACAAATTAGATAAAAACAATTAGTGGTGCTAAAATAGCAATAGCACGTACTTTCTCGTCCGTACTTTTAGGCATTCATAATTACGCGAAAAGTATTCATATTTTTGAAAAATTGTACGTGACCTTATATCAAAATCTATCTTCAAGGAACAGATTCCATTTTTTAAGGGAAAAAATCTACACCTAAAAGGCGTCGAAAAAATGTTAATTTTGCAATTTTCGAAAAATCAGAGTTTTCAAAGAAAATGAAAACCTGCACCATTCTCTTAAATGTCCTTTACACTACCAAGCAACAAAATGTCATTAAAGACGATTTTTTTTAAATGACCCAGGGGATTCAAGGAAAGTACTCCCGAAATTAAAATATCGGATTCGGTGAAGGTCACCACGCTTCTTCGGAGACAAAGGAAAGTGATCGCACTCGATTAGCCGTGCTTCCTTACGTCCGCAGCGTCGGATCGACTGGGAAAATTATTACGGAAAAATTTTGACAAGACCCGGCTCCTGCATAAGGAAAACCGGTTACTGGCACAGGCGAATCAAAGAGGCTCTGGAAATTAATAGAAGGCCGCACAATTTCAAACGCGGACGCAGGCGTCAATTTAAACCACGTCTGGAAGTCCCTTCTACCAGCGATTCGGGACTGTCACGGGGCTGTTCGCCGCCGTCCGACTACGGGGACGACTGGCGCGGGGCCTGGGTTGGCCCCATCCGCCAGCCAATCGGAGGGACCTCTCCGCCAATCACGGCGCACCTGCCCCACCCGAGCGCCCAGGCAGAACAACAGAATACTGGACGCACACAATATCGTGTCACTGCCTGAGGAAGCCTACGACATGTTAGGCGAAACGTCGGCCTCTCTGCCAACGACGCGGCGTCACCCGGACAGCCGAGAAGCAATGAACTCGAGCCGCGGAAGCTTGCGTGTATATCGGATTCAAATTCAAGGGGCCCCAAACATCAGCCAGATCTATTAATGAATATCTATATTATGAGAAAATCGGTTTAGCCGCTGGCGTTTTTCAAAGACGGACAATCAACACAAGGACAGAGACGAACAGACGGTGAGGAATGTTCGGGAGCTTAGAGCTGTGTCGTCTGTGGCCCGCTGGTGGGAGATACCTGGTTAGCGAAAACACCGCTAGTCACGGTAGGTCGGCGCCGGACTCGCCATTCAACGGAGGAAGATCACCGCTACTTCCCGATGAAAAAGCATGCACTACACTACGGGACTAATGCCTCAGTAGTTGACGCGCCGGAATTCACAACAATCAACCAATCAATCGACAGTGGATGCACCTCAAAGTTTGTGTGGTTAATAATGGGAATGTATCGCCTCGATTTGGCACTACAAGTATACGTTTGTTCAACCAATTTTCATTATTAATTTGTTGGCTCCTTTTGCGATGTGGCCTTATTCCGACGCAGTGCTTGGCGGCCAATTTCAGTAGCAGTGGAGAGGGCGCCGCGCTCCTGGAAGCGGCACTCGACAACTCCATTCACCCCCGCGTCGAACGTTGCGGAGGACCCTCTGCAGTTTCCAAAGCGGCCCCTGCCGACCCCCTTCTCAAAAATTTGCCGCTCAACTACTATAATTACGAGATGCGTTGATGGAAGGAACAGCTTCTGATTACGAAATACTCCAGAATGGAGGTAACCCAACGAATTATTTTATAATTTTAATAAATGTGATATAATTATGTTTTGTCCCCTTTCAGGATTTCATTATACACCAAATTGGTTTTTAACAAACACGTTCAAGACTTTGGCTTCTAGGATAGGTATTTTCCCTTTGAAGAAACGGTGAGAATATTCTATTAACTTCCGAAAATTATTGCTTCCCACTCGTGAACGAATGATGTGTAGAATAAAACATCGGCGGGCGACTGAGGACATCAAGCAGTTACATCCACAAATGAATTATGCTAAGTACAGGAGGTCGGTGTCGAGTTTCGCATTCGTGACTCCGGTTCTAAAATGCTGAGTCAATACATGTTCGGCAGTGGCCAAGCTTAGCATTGTACGACAGTTCAGGACATTAATACTATTGTCTTTCTCTTCTGTATGTATTCATTAGCATAAAAATAGCAGGATCAAGGGAGGTACGGTATTAGCGGAATGAAACATGGCACAGATACTGAGGACAATACAAATAACTGATTGCAATGTCAAGGCAGAGAGGCTGTTAATTTAAA